>JAHZNI010000662.1:0-12130 GCA_027744415.1 Seira ritae
ATAGGGTAAGTTTAGTCCTCTATTCTCTAATGTAGTATTTTCGGAAAATCATTTATTAATTAATGTCCTTTTTTTCATTTTTTCGTGGTAGAACTCGTACTGCACTGGGGAATCTGGAAAGCAATCCAATGACAGCGTTGAAGTGGAAACTAAATTCCAATACGAAGATGACGAGGAAACGGAGACCTCGACAAAGACTCAAAATGAAACTAATGCAGTAGCCCAATCGTCCACAGGAGAGGTGCAGAAAGAAAAAGACGAGGAGCCTGTTGCAGGAACATCCAAGACTACACCCGAAAATTCGAAATCCAGAAATAAAAAGAAGAACCAAAAACGACGCGAAAGAAAAAAGAGAAAGGCAGCGAAGAAAGCATCGAAAAAATCATCGTCATCCGAAGATTCGTCTTCCTCATCATCATCCTCTTCGTCTTCATCGGACTCTGATAGTGAAAGTGAAGATGAGGAAATCAAGAAAAAGAGGAAGCTTAAGAAGGCTTTGAGGAAGGAGAAGAAACGACAGGAGAACGCAGAGAAATTGATGGATGACAGAAAGCGAGGTTATCATAGTATTTATGAAAATACAGCTCCAACAGAGGAAGAGTTGGAGGCATATTACATGATGAGACAAAGGGAAGAGGATCCCATGTTACAGTTTATGTCCAAGAAGGCAAAGAAATATTAAAGTTATAGTTTATAGTTAAACCTTTGTAGTTCTTCGATAGTTATCGTTTTCGCATGCTATGTAAATGTTCAACTCTGTATCTAATATAAATTTATTTGTTCATGAACTGATGCACCTACGGTAAATATAATTTTTTATCTCTTAGGTAAGATAATGCATAGTTTTTTAATGAACGTTTGTTTGGGAATAAACAATAAAGTACAACGCCGGATCTGGCTGAAAACTAATCTCGAAAATGACCTGTTGGTGATTGGTTACTGAGCAGGCTAGTTGTCGTAAAGCATGCCATCATCAGTCATAGTCATTGGCATATGAAATAACTTGGTAGGTTTTACCGGCTATAGATTACACACCCAATGATTTAATCTAATCAGAATCAGAATAATCAGCATTTCCTTTTATTACCCAATTACACCTTATTTAATTTAGCAATCCTTAGTCAAAGTTTACTATTCACTGTAGTGTTGCACCGAGTACAAGAGATAAAATTGCTTGCGTTGACATGATGGCAAATCTTAGCAGAGAATATGACTTTTGAAAATGGCTTGGAGCTGGTCGCATTCAAACAAAAGCGAGTTGTTGAATATGTACCACCTCATCATCTCATGCTGTTCGAGGCTTTTGCAGCGACAAAAAGAACCAGAATAGAAGTCTGCCATTGAGGTTGAATCCAAACAGACTCAGACCTTTAATTTTTACCTAATACCTACCTATTCTATTCATGCGATTACGATGCGCTGCAATCAAATAAAATCCATTCTGAATCTATTTTCATTCTGCCATGTCAAAGTTAAATTAATCAAACATAATGGCAGATAAATTCAGAACATGACATTTTATCTTCGACTTGTGAAGTTCCGTGGGGTCCAAAATAAAGTATTTGAAAGATAACGACCATATTGAAGTTGACTTGACTTTTGTCCAAAATGTTGACCAAATCGAAAAAAAGTGAACATAAAAAGTGAACGCTTTGTAATTGCATAAACTGTTATTGTCAAAGGGCAGCGGGATAAGTAGAACAAGTCTGGTATTTTGTCTCTGTGCCATTTCCATTTTCCATAAAAGATTTTCACATGACTGCAATAATCAACCTCCTCTCGTCTGACGCTGTTCTTACCGTCAGCCTCAGCCTTTTCAGAATGCAAGGGATTTTGGGAATCTCCAAGCCCAATAAGTTGGAACGGAAGAAGTTCTTCTAGAGTTTTAAGCAAGCGTAATCTCACAAAGCCCCAAATCTTATATTCACAATTGCGATTGTTTCTCTGAATTTGGACTGGACTGACTAGACTAGGAGCCTCACTTCGGCTTTTCACTCACCATGAAGCTCAAACCAAGCTGGTCTGCTATCCAAGCAGACTTTGACATGGACAGTGTGACCCAAGTTTACTTTTGGAAAAGCGAGGTCTGAAATCAGAAAAACTTTGTTCGTATGCATCGAATGCCATCCAAACAAGCAATTAGCTACTATATTATGCTAATTATGTATGGTTATTTTGAATTACAGTGGGAAAAATTTGATCCCCACGATCACAACGCTTCTGTTTCCATCTGCTATTACGTATATCGCTTCCTGTACATGGCATTCTTCATTGGGGCCTTGACTCACAACTGTTGGTGCAAGCCTCCAGATGGATACTACCTCCTTTTCCTCACAAATCTAACTTTTCTTTTGCAGCTTACCTATTCAATCCTCTTTTTCCTTTGCGTTTCCTACCAAGTGTGTAGGAAGAGGGGACGATCTTCCTCAGGCCCCAGTAATAATAACACTTTATCCAAGGTCGAAGCGCAACTTCACGACCTTCCCTATCACGAGGAGGGAAATCAACTGCCTGTGGTTTGCAAGATTCTGTGGATCCTTCATAACATTCTGAATAATGTTCCCTATATTGTAACGCTCATTTATTGGGGAATCCTCTTCAAGGATCATAAGGGCGATGAGCGGGTTTGTGAAACCCTAATCAATGTCTTCACTCATGGTCTGAACTCTCCGCTCGCCCTTCTGGAAGCTTTGGTGATTGCAGTGCCCATTCGAAGGACGCACGTGATTTTTTCAATGATTGCCGGCGTGATATATTCCCTATACTCGTGAGTCGAGAGTACTTTTTATGCAAGCAAATAATTTTTTCTAGAAATTAGCTTACTTTTTTTTAATCAGGTTACTCTATGACCTCTTTGGTGGAGAGTACCCTGACGGACGGAACTACATTTACCCCATTCTCGACTGGAGTGATAACCCCGGTCTTGCTGTTGGTACATGTATGGGGGTTGTCCTTGTTGGAACTGTGATTCTACATTTCGTAATGTCTTGGGGCATTTATAGACTACGAATTTACTTGAAATCGAAATGTACGAAACATTCAGACGTTTATGTTATTGGAAGTAGCAATAGTGGGAGTACTAGTTTAGGAGGTGTCTATGGTGGAACAGGAACTGGCGGGGGCATGGTTCCAGAATTGTATGACATTGAAAATAAAAGTAGGTAGAATGCTTTAGAGCCAGAGCCAACCAAAGTCTACCAAGTAATTATTTATAACTGTATTTTAATACTCCAGCTTTCGAGTAGTGACGTTACTCTTCTTCAGGAGAAAATAAAGAATAATTTCAGTATTATTTCTTTAGCTTTTTGATTTTCCCATATATCTTCAGAAATATTAATTGCTTTCAAATGTACAGAAGTGATACTGGGGTTTGGACCAGATCGGGTCGCTCCTTGCTTCTAATACTGACGATTGAACATCATCATCATTCAGCTCATGATCGCTAAGGTAAAATATAAACTCGGGGCTAGCTGAAGCTGAAACGTTCCGTAATGACAATGACCTCTTTAAACTTCCAGAATATAAATGGCATTTGCTCTACTGGAGTCGACTTAACAGGGGAGGTCTTGAAAGAGACGAGGTCCCCAAAAATGCTCTCAAAAACTAACAAAAACATAAAGAACTCGTTTTTTAAGTACCACGAATTTGAAAGTCAGTTGAAATGGTAAAAATCCAATGGGCACATGTGAAGCGGGACTTATGTCTGAACGGAGTAACCGAAACTTACTTCTTACGATCTAACGTAATAATAACATGATTCATTGAATAATTTTGCTCTTATGAAATTAAATACAAACAAGTTCAATAAGTGTCATATTCATTTTGTTTTGGAACAGTGGGAAAAGTTTGAGCCCAATGACCCTCCCACAAAAGTATCTTCACAATACCTGACATTCCGTCTCGTGTATATGCTCCTGTTCTTTGGAAGTTTATTCATAGGCATATGTGGTGGCGCTTACAATGGCTTTTTCTTCATCTTTTTAACCAACCAAACATTTATAATTCAAGCGACATATTCCGTCGTTTATTTCCTCTATGTCGCATGCATGTTCTGGAGGGGTAGGCAAGAGCCTCTACAAAGCGTTCATTCCATTGGTGTCAGCGACAATCCTGCTACAACCTCTGGACACGATCGTATTCAGCTGCAAAGACCTCCAGTGATCTGTAAAATTCTCTGGGTGGCCATGACCATACTTCAAGTTGCGCCTTATTTCGTCACAGTTGGCTTCTGGTTCGTCGTAGCTCGTGAGTTTTCCTTTTCCTTTCACATTTTTGGACATAAGTGATGCAAACATTTTGTTTTTAAATTCTAGGGGAGACCACAATAAATGGGGCCTGCGAAAACATAAATAATATGATTGTGCACGCGTTTAACTCGATAGGAGCACTTGTAGACTCCTTAGTTATTGCTGTTCCAAGTCGCCCCATCCACTGCATTTTTGTTGTGCTTTACGCGTCATACTATGGTTTATTTACGTAAGCAGTAAATCTGTAAAATAACCTTACAGTTTTCTTCAGTGAATATTTCTCATTTTTGTTCAGAGGTCTTTATGAAGTATGGAATGGAAAGTATCCATATAAAGAACCAAACAAGCAGTTCATTTATGGAATAATTGATTGGCGGAAGAATCCTGGAAATGCTTGGATTGCAGTTGTAGGTGCTCTGCTAGCTTCCGCTGCTGGCTTCTTCATTTTTAGCTACGGCATTTACCACTTAAGGTTGTATCTTAGACGGAAGTTCCTCGGAAGGAAAAGTACACAATCTGGGTCAAACGACGATCTGACTGAGTTGATGTCAAAACATTCTGCCTCAGATTTAACGGTTGCTCCAACACAAGTGTCTACTGAACAGAACACGAATGCCAACGTTTTGAAAATATGACATCGACATCAATACGAGTCATTAAAAAGATGCAAAAAATATAATTTGAAAATTCATTTCATTTATGACATTTCATAATTACCTGCTTTAAAAAACTGTACCCGGGCCTGAACCCCCAATTCATTCATGCATCAACATCAAATAGCATAGTTAAGAGGCAATGATTGATCGCTGAGTCTCTGGGCGATCAGGGGCAGGGGAACGTGAAAACACGGGAAGTTGTCTGGACAAAATCTTGCAAATTATATGATAATCGAAAATTGCATTAATTAATAAAAAAAGTAGGTTAGCTGACAAACAGTAGCTTTGATATATGTATGAGTTTGATTAGATCCAAACCAAATCACGTGAAACACAAAATGAATGGCCAACCACTCCCAAAATTCGCAAGAGAAACTCAGAAAATGCAAAATTATAAATGGGAAGAAATCAAAAAAGATCTCAAACTCAATGGAGTCAGCGAAGTCTACTTCTGGAAATCAAACGTACTCATTTACTTTGAATATTATTGACTCGTCATTTTCAAATGCACACATGAATTTAACTTTCGTTTCAGTGGGAAAAGTTCGACCCCCTGGATCCTAGCACTCCGGTCTCGTATTGGTACATCATGTACCGCTTTATCTACATGATCTTCTTTATTGTCGGCTTGTTCCAAGGAACATGTGCGTCGTTCTTCATGGGTCGTTACTACTTCATCTACCTCACCATACAGACATTCCTCCTCCAAGTAATATACTCCGTGTGCAGCTTCTTCTACATTTTGTTCGTCTTCACCAAGAAGCGGAGGGTGCCTCCAATCAATGAAGAGGTAGCCGCAGATGCATTTACAACGATAACTCCCGTGACGGAATGCTGCAAGCGATTGCCCATACAATGCAAGGTGATCTGGGTGATGATGAGCATTGTGCAGGTATTTCCCGCGATTGTCAGTCTCGGATTCTGGTTTGTCATTGTACCCGCACGTAAATCGTAAATTGAATGTGGAAAAATAGTATGGATAATATTGTATCGTTCCGAAAAAGTGGTATCATGTCCGAATCATCCCTAATTATTCAGATGGAATCAATGATATCGATGGAATTGGAATGTGCGAGCATATTCATAATTTAACGGTGCATTTGTTCAACTTCATCTTGGCCATGACGGATGCCTTCGTTGTATCTGTGCCCAGTCGTGTCGTTCACTCGGCATTCGTGGTGGGATATGCGCTTTATTACGCCTTTTTCTCGTAAGATTTTCTTAAATACTTTTTTAAAGTTTTAATTATAACGGAATTCGAAAGCCTTCATTTAATTATGCTCAGGGTCTGCTATGAAATATGGAACGGCAACTATCCCAATGGCCGCGACTTCATTTACTCCGTATTGAACTGGAGACGGAAGCCTTTGCTCGCAGTCGTCACCACCATTTTAGCCGTTGTAATGTCCATAGTCTTCTTCATCATTTTCAGCTATGGAGTCTACAAATTAAAATTCCTCCTAAGGAAAAAGCATGTCCTTGGAATTCATGTTGAGGAGAGTAGGCAGACAATTTCTCCGGATATTTCTGAAATGACAAATTTTGACATCACGGAAGATGATGTTACGATACTGCCAAGAATACCAGAGCCTTCCAATCCGAGAATTCAAGCTTGATAAGAATAGTACTTTAAAAGAGACTACAACACAATCACATCACAATACATTATGTCATGTCATGTCATTCATTTTGTCCCAAAATTTACAAGAGAATGAAATGAGAATAATAGAAAGCTTATTATTTTCTCAGATCTCAATTGATTAAACTGTCATGCAAAGAAAAGATGTTAGATTGATTGCATATGCATATTGTAGTTGACGCTTTGCTTGACTCATGTCACATGTCATTTTCCTTATCCGTAGTATGCACATTGTAATTCATCCAGAAAAGTAAAATAGAACTTTCACCGTATCATTGTCATCGTCCTCGCCTATATCATCACTCATCATCTATCTAATAGAAATTGGAATTGGCTTCTATGCAATAATCGTAGAAAATTTCAAGTTTAGAAGGCCGAATTCGGGTTGGTATAAGAAGGAATGTAAATATGAAGGTGTTAGTGCTGAATGTTGAGTATATTAGATATAGAAGTTAAAGAATAAGAATTTAGCTACCAAGCAGATTTTGAATTCTCATTTTCAAATTTTAAATGCGCTTGGTTAAAAAATGGTTTTGTGAAGAGAACTTTGTACACTTTGTCCCTAGAAGACCATTTTTGGAAACTGGAACTACACCAAGCCAATAGATTGCCAACTGGGAATAGGAACGCCTTTGTATTCATATTAAACCCACGTTCAGGTGTTCCCTTTTTACCTGAAACAGGAGTCAAAAATCGAAGGTGAGTCATGAGACGTCACGTAATTCCAGCGGAGAGGAATGCGAATGACAAGAAATAAAGTAATGTATATAGAATTGGTTTTTTCTTATTGATACAAACAAACAATGCATATCATATCATCCCATCATAAGTAAGCTTTCTTCTAGTTTTGGGAAAAGAAAGAGAAAATTTTTCGTGGGAGAAAAAGGAAGCCAGTTTCGTGCTAGCTCTCTTTCAGCACGCATTAACCATTTCGAATGCTAAGGTTGTCTCCATATTCTGCATTAGTGCTAGTGATATCACTTTGAGTCAATTTGTTTAAAACTAGAGTATATAATATAGAGGCTACATAAAGTGATTTTTACTTTCGCTTTCATTTTTCTTGCCGTGAGAAATTACGTAAAATAATGTTTGCGCGGAAGGGGGCAAAATGAGACTTTTTATGGATTTATCAATCAAACATTGAAAGAAGAAGAGAGATGATGTCAAGAAGAGAGTGCTTCTGAGAATAAAATGACGGTGTGAAGTTATGTCTTGTCGAAAGTGAACACATCTTTTTAATTGAAAATATGTGAAAAAGAAGTAGTGATAATGGCAATCCCTTCACCCAAGCTATACCGAAGTGCTTCTGCAAATGTAAATGGCTACCACCAAATCAAGGCAAAAATGAGGAGCTTAAGTGGCCATAATAATAGCGGCGGTGGTGGAAGTGGGGCATACTTAAGTGCTTTTAATCAAAATCAAGCCCCAATCGCAGTCGACTTAATAGATGATCCTCATTCCCAAAATCACGCATTCATCACTTTCAGTGAAAATAGCAATTCAAATTCAACGAGATTTGGAGCTGGTCTCCAGGTCTCTAGACCAAGAGTGCCAGATATTTTAATGATAAACAAATACTACGGACTCATCCCCCAAAAGTTTACGATAAGCTCGAGAACCTTACCGAACTCGGCTAATGCCAGGAATGGATCTTCCAGGTAAGTATATAAATAAATGCGTTTGAGTTTCTTTGACTTTCTTTTGAAAGATAATATGAGACAAATCACGCACATGAGTCGAGTGGACTCGTTCCATTTCTTCCTGGAGTTTGTACCTGTGCGTACTTAGCACCTCGCTCGTCGTCGTCGCTTTTCTTGCATTTTTTGTTTGTCTAGTGCGTTGCGTACAAGAAATCGATGCATCATTGCATGCTGATGCTTCATTAAGCCTCTCCAGAATTCGGGAAGCCTACTGTGTTGTATTGTTGGATTATGCAATATATTCTTCGTTTTCATTTGAATATGATGGACTTGATTATGTCATGCCATTTGGTTTCAGAGCCGCGAAGACTAATTGTGCGAGACCACGTGCAAAGTCGTCCACGCATGTCAATAATCACAATCGTACGGCACCAGCGAGGGGGACTAAGGGGTGCCGTTCAGAGAATGATAGTCCGGACCCCATCAAAATGGTTCTGGGATCGAAGGGAGGCTCCATGGATTTGGATCAAGACGTGAATTTTAGCCTCATCCACTTCGGTTAGTTTTTGAAATTACTTTTTGGAGAAAGCAGACTTCCTAAAAATGACATAGGTATTTGTTTTAATCTGAAGACAAGCCAGACCCATTTGGCCCCGTGACGAAGAAAATGTCCGTTGAGAAATACAAGAAATGGAAAGCATCAGGCGCTGGAAAGAACTTTAGAAGCTTGTCGCTCTTCAACAATGAGCTTCCTGAGAGTAAGTCTTGTCACGCGAAACGACGAAACAGTGGCGGAGGAGGGATGTCAACCGAGGCGCATTTAGAAACCCGCCGCGTGATCAAGATTGATTTGAACACGGTTTCATCATGGGACCGGGACGAGGAGAACCATTATCATCATCATCAATCCACAAAGAGTAGTAATAATGGACTAAGGCCGGAGCTAGATTCGGATATGCAAACAAAAAATATGACACGAGAAGAGCATCAACGACAACGAAATAACCTACTTTATCGTGACAAAGAGGAGAAGTCTATATGTTCTGTAAACAATGCCATAAATAATCATAAAGAGAAGGAGGAAGTGGCCTGTCCAAATGAAAAGGATAAAATGGACGGAAGAACGTCTTTAAATGAAAGCCTCTCAGAGGATAGCAAATGTGCCTCAGATATAGCAAATGATAAGGATGACGATAAAAGCTCAGAACTGGAGTTCAGAAAATGTGATGATGACAATGGAGTTGGAAGGCGACCTATGAGAGCCATTAGCTTAGAGGAAAGCGTGTCCAGCTGGCGTTCAGGTGAAATAATTAGAACTGGGGTAATGTGATTCTCATTAATACATATATCTTTTTACTCATCTCAATTTTGTTTTATAGACTCATCATCAACGTCGAAAAGGAGGCCAACGACAGCTTCTGTTTCGATAAATAGCAGTGTATTCAGAACCCCGAATAATTTTAATCCACCATCAAAAGTGATTCCGTGGACGCAGAGAGAGTAACCAACGCTCATCTCCCAGAATAATCCGAATGCTGATGAGGATATCCAAATTGAGATAGAAAAGGTGGCAATTATGCTGAGAAAGACGCAAAGTTTGCGACATTTCAGCGAGCGCCTTCAATCCATTCATCAAGCTCTCTTTCTATCCAGTCGTCGATGGAATTAGGTGAGGAGGAGGGGATATCAATCTCAACAACCGAGGAGCAGGAAAGTGTAAGTGGAAGCTTAAGAGTTCCGTCCGTGGCATTCCGCGAGAGTAGGAAACCTTTGCATGTAACTCAGCCTCCCGAAATACCAACGCTCATCTCCCAGAATAATCCGAATGCTGATGAGGATATCCAAATTGAGATAGAAAAGGTGGCAATTATGCTGAGAAAGACGCAAAGTTTGCGACATTTTNGTAGGAAACCTTTGCATGTAACTCAGCCTCCCGAAATACCAACGCTCATCTCCCAGAATAATCCGAATGCTGATGAGGATATCCAAATTGAGATAGAAAAGGTGGCAATTATGCTGAGAAAGACGCAAAGTTTGCGACATTTTTCAAGAAGTTTGGATTCCGGTATTGAGGCTGAGCGAGGCATGCTATCCGATAGTACGGATGATGTGCGAAAGAGTAGCTGCTCTAATATCTTTGGAAATGATACTGAAAAAGTTTTGAGCAAAAGCGGAAGTGAAAGTAGCCTCACATCAGAAGACTCAAGTTCCTCTGTTGGAGGTGAAGGGAAAGATAAATTACAAAGTTTGAGCTCATCCTCGTCGTCGTCAAAGACGGTGGCAGGAACAGGGAAGAAGTCGTTATGTAGCCCTACCGCTATTGCTAATGACAAGGGAAAGGTGACATCTGCAACTGATGGGCCAGTAATAAGTAGACAATATTCAGCGAATGGAAGCAACTCCGTGAAAAGTTCGATATCCTCACAATCAGGTAACAAAGCTACCGACAGCGGAGGGGCGAGGTTGAGACGACCTCCACTCAAAAAGGCTGTATCAATATCGTGTGAACAAGAACTATTGAGAGCAGATGCAAAGAGGAATGAGGTTAATTCCTCAAATGTTAATGAGAACAACGGGAAAAGTCTTGGCTTGACATCGAGACCAAAAACGGCACAAGCTCAGCCTCAAAGAAATAGCATTTACGGGACTACTACTGGGACTGGCACGCGCTCAACCCATAGTAATTATTCTCAAGCTACAAGAAATAATGTTTCTCAAAGTCATCAACTCGGAGCTAGTGGGACGAGTAATAATAATGCCGGTTCAGGATCGGGTGGCAGTCAAGGCTTGAGAAATCGAAAAATTTTAATTAAGAAAGCCCTTCTGGAAATCAATCAGTCTTCTGCTTGTCTCAGGAGAAAATGGGGAACTTTGGGTAGACCAAGGACGGCCCCCTCTTCGGAAAAGAATGCAGCCCAAACTAAACAGCATCCCAGTAATAATGCGGAGAGGAGGAAACCGATGAAAGCGTAAGAGAAAAATTGGAATTTATGACTGAAAATATGCAGAAACTTCGCGGAGCTTTTATCTTGCCGTGCCACCCATATCCATCCGTGCATGGCAATGCAAAGGGCTGACTTGACAAGGCATTTGACAATAAATTATGTCGTCAGTCGTGTCGTGTCCCCAAGATTGAAAGAACTCACAGATTTTTTGAATGATACAGGGAGACACGCACATGTGAACAAATGAAATGACCTTGCATATAGTTTTTCCCTGAAAGAGTATCAATTTCATAAAAATGGAGATAATCAATGATCACGTTTTTCATTTTAGAGGTATGGCAGGAGCAGATGTGATGAATTTATGTTTTGCGTGCCGCAAACTCTTTTACAAATTGGAAGATTTGCTTATTAATTTTTGAAAACTACCAATTCTTTTGTGGCGAAAAGAAACCCCACGGATCCCACGTGCAACGTACTTATTTAAGGAATTTACTGTACATCCCTAGTTGACGATTAGGTTTCCTAGCGTAACGTTTTTCTTGTCTTGCCACTAGTAATCTACATTCCACATTTACATAATATGTACCTACATTTATGGATATTCGAGTTTTATTGTATGTAATTGGCTTTCGGTACATTCCATTAGAACAAATAAGACGAATAAGGAATGCATAAGACCAAGTTCTGATTTATTACATTTCTGAGCAATCAAGTGAAAGTCAAGCTCCATTCGTGAGGCTTCTTCGAGGACATTTGCTTTCTTGCTTGTATATATGGGGCATTGTGTAACATCCGTCCGTAATGATGAAACGATGAAGGTAAACTGTAAATTGAACTTATGTACGATTCGCTTTTATGAAATAAAAGCCCCATAAACCCAATAATAACTAGAATTTCCTCATGTCTATGACCTTACTCAATATCAGATAGGTACACTTCAGATGTGAGCAAATCAGATAATATGAAAAATAGAATACGTAGAGGAAATTAATTCCTTGAAATT
>JAHZNI010000663.1:0-16322 GCA_027744415.1 Seira ritae
AGGGGAGTTCACTAGCTATGTAGAAAAGAAATAGATAATTTTGTATTATGAATGACAGCATTTCTCTCAAATCACCCCCTAAACGCTATACTGACATAAAAGTAATGATAAAATACATACATGATATTACCTATATAGCGTGAATCTGTCATATGCATATACATATAGGTTCCATATTACAAAACAAACCTTGTTATTCGTGGTATGAATTATTCCTCTTAAAGCAATCCTCAACCTCCTCTAGTCTTGCTCTTCAAAGTCTCCTGGCTTTTCGCGCATATGATTTGGTTGAGTTTCCAAGAGACGCAAAACATTTAACCAGAATTCAAGGGTTTGGTTTGGTTGGACGGTGGCGTTACTTAAAACGACCTATGTAAGTATGAGTAGGGATCTTCATCCCACTACTTCCCAGAAAAAGGATACATTATAAAGGAAGTATGCAATAAAAAAACATGGATCCTTTCCAAACCCACATAGTCATCATCATATTATTATACTCATGCTTTCAACCGTCCTGCAATGACATACCATACCATACCATACCATAGGAAAAAAGAATTTCATTTCATTTGGACGTCATGAATCACAAAATGAAAGGATTGCATTATGCAATTTCAATTAAATACTTATACATGCAGGAAGGCGTATCATAAAGCCCTTTGAGAGGAAACGATGCAGTATTATTATTATTAAATCTGGTTGAGTGGAGGCCATAAGCTCATCTAGCTTTTAATTGGGAAAGGAGAGAGTAGAGAATAGTGTGGTATCGCCTGACTTGGTTCTCTTGAAACGAAAGTGGAAAATGATTTGAGTAGATCCATTGAAGAGAGCTTTTAGGCAAAGTCATAACACATTTTGACTAATTAAGCTTTATACTGTGACTAGGAACGCTCGAAGCATGCTGGTTGCATTCATCAGACTAGTTGACTACAAGTAGACCAGCAGGTAAATATGATGACTAGAGACGTGGACTAAACGCATGCTCGCTCACCGTCATCCGAGAAAGAAAGCACAATAGCAAAGGTTCAGGAGGGAAAAACACTATTAAGGAGAAAGCCATCGACCACATTTTTATACCGTCGGTGGGTTTCTCTATGAAAAGCAAGTCACAAAACAAGGATCAATGAAGAAAAACACGAAGAAAAGCAATGGTAATGGTAATGGAGCTGCAATGCATCGTAAGGTAATGCTAATGGAGTAAAAAATAAACTTCCAATATTCGGTAAGAAAGAGGACAAAACTTTCTCCATATTTCAAAGGTGGAGAGGCATTCTTTTAGAGATTATTAAATACATTCACAATTTCGTTCTTGTTTTTCACCTGAAGTGGTGTAAGCTCATCATCGTCTGTAAGGTCTTCAGGGTCTCTTGGTAAAGGTGGCCACAGCTGTTTGAGGGCGAGGATAGCCTCATTACAAAATCGAAGGCCTAAAACTTCCTCGTCCTCTCGTCCGTAGCGAAAAGTAAGCGTAATTTGGCCCCAAATGCGGAAATTATCAGACACAGTTTGTTGCAACGATTCTTTATCGAGGACTATGATACCTTTGAGAGGCTCTAAATGGGTCCCTTCTATCGTCACCGTTCTCGTTCCCACGTATAAAGCCAAGCTCCCATTCGAAGCGCATTTCTTGAATACCCTGGAAAACCAAATAACACACTTATGATTATATATGTATTCATGCATATATGCACTTTGCTGGTGTAACATTAACTCTGCTCATGGCATGGCATAGGTTGGGCCAGGAAAATGTCAAAAAGTTTAAACATGAATGACAGGATAGACATGCAGTCATAAAAGGTGACATTTACAAAAACCTCTCGCTCTTACTCCAGCAAATGAATGTACCCCTACACAGTCGTCTATCTAATTTCCATATGTAGGCTAGAACACTTTTAATTTCAGAATTGACATCAAACCACGCATCGAGCATGTATCAAAGACTTACTCACGTCATTTCGGAAACTTGTTTTAAACATGCAAAAATACTTACCCGCTTTTCCTCTTTTCATATGTATGAACAACAGTGCAGAAAAGTGATGTCCACTTTATACAATTGTCATATTTATTTACCATTTGTTTGCCTTTCTTTTGACAAGACTTAATTCTGTTGAGCTTGAGCCAATATATGTTATGTAGCTTCAGTAAATCCAGTCGTATAAAATTGTCATGAAATGGATGTGTACAAAAAAAACGAAAAAGAAAATCCACCAAGCAAATAAAGGAAAGAGAGTTATCGACGGCAGCTCGGTAGCTGTTTGAGCAATTATAGTAGTTCATGTGAGCACCCCATGCGCCCACACACTCCATGAATGAATGGGGGAGTACTTGTCCTCCTAAAAAGTGTAAGGAATACTGCCCTTCATGATGAAAAACAAAGTCAGACTATATTACCTATTTTGATAAGATAAAAGCCAAAAGGCTTTTAATGATAAATAAATCTTCAGTTTCTGTCTCTCTCCTTTTTTACTTTTTTTCGTTTTGTTTGTTTTGCATTCAAACAAGCTTTTGATGTAAAACAAACAAAGACCTTTTTAGCATTTTGAAAAAATATGTGAAGTTGTAGTCGCACAATTTTAATGTTCCCAGTTTAAATACCTACATCGGCAAGTGTTATTTCTCCACAACTTTCACTTACAATACTTTATCTAATATTTTCATTCCGTTTCCAATAAATATCTAACTACTTGCATTATTACTTATTTGCTTTCTGAGATGAAACTTTGAAGTAGAACAAATACTAATTAAAGCCTAATGAATGATGATATATATATTTGACTTTGGGGCTGAACTTTTGAAAGTATTTTACGCATGCGAGTAGGTGTATGTATATGTAATTGGATAGAATCGTGCATCCCTTCTCAACCATAGCTCTGTAATATTTACTTAATTATAGTCGGTCTTATAGATTCAAACATGAATTATTATTTTTTTAGAATGATGAGTCAATTCGTTTTAATTACGCTTAAATTATAATACTTCTCGGTATAACGTAAGCCTGCTACCTTGTATACGGTATGCAGTATGCATGAGATTCTGAAAATTTGAGAAACGAATGCCAGGAAGGCTTCTCCTCGTATTACCTGGTAACACTGGATGGAGGGGCTGGCGAGATTTTAGCCTCCTCATTTTCCTCGCCTTCTGTTTCTGGACCTGAGACAGCACTCGTTTCACCCTGCTGATTTCCATCATTTCTCTCTGTTTCCCCAATATTTTCGCCATCACTTCCGGTTGCGGCAGTGGTGGCAGAGTTTTTACACGACGTAGAGTTCCTTGACGATGGTTGTGTCTGGTGTACCAAAGCAGTTGTGGATCCGCTAGTCGTGCTCCCATATTTATCCCCATTATGATGCACAGGAACTGCACACGGAGCAAGCTCTTGACAGTCGCCGCTGAACAAGCTCATGACGACGATAAAAACGTCACGTTTTATCTAGCTTTCCGCTGTCTCTCTCACTCCAATATTGTCTTTACGATCAAATGGAGAGAGATAAAATAATAGAGAAAGCAAACAGGCGAGTTTGAAAAATATTAAAAGGAACGGAAAATCGAACCGATGCTATTTGTGATGCTTCCGCGGTTTTTATTAGGATCGTGCCGCTCTTCAAACAGACTAGATTCCCCTTTCCAAAGAACAGCTTATACTTATGCCCATCGATTTTAATTACGCCTTTCCCCAAAAATATATTACAAAAAGTTGTGCACGTACACGAGCAAGACTTATTTGTTCTCAATATGCATGAATCCTATGGGGGGGAAATGAGTTTTTGTGTGTGACAATTTTCCTTATTCTGATCAAAGTTTAGACAGCACAACACTACACCTACGTAAAAAGGACAGCTAAATCACAATAAATAAACATAATTTGTATTCCAGCTTTTTTATCACAACAGATTTTCCGCGGGCTGTTAAGAATTTTGAATGATGTGAAAGTGGTTTTACGTGGTCACAGTAGATTACAACTCGAGCACTGGCACAGGTAAGTATGCATGCACGTATGTATATCTCAAAAAGTTCAATCGTTAGACGTCTGCTCAAAGGGTGTAACATGTAAGAAATAACTTTGTCTGAAGTTTCCAACTTCTCTGAAGTTAAAATTAGATGATAATATTTTTAGTCAAGTCCAAAGTCCCTCATACATTTTCAGAATATATTTGCCATGCTACGATCAGCAGTATTTCCTTTTCATGAGGCTTTGCAATTATGTCTGCCCCGCGATTACCACTTCAACGAATGAATGGTTTTAAGCTGGAAGTTTCCTTGAGTCGGGGTCGACTGAAGATGAAATCAGGTCTGCGGAAGTCAGGAATGTCTCTAGTCTGGACTATATAAAGTAATAATTTCTGAGTAATCGGATGCATACACGTTTTAAGTATCACTTCAACTTTCGCTTTCACTCTCTTTTCAGCCAGACTTCCAGGAGTTGCAGGTAGATTATTGGATGGTACATTTCTTCGTTTAAGTTCCACCTGTATGTCGCATCTGACGGCAGCACAGCACAATTTACACTCTCATATCCAAAAGAATGAGTCAGCTTTTGGAATTTGCCAACATGTCACTTGTGCCACTTAGATAGACTTTAAAAAGGTAGCAAAGTGGTGCCTTCTCCTCAGCTATCAAGTTGAATAACTTTGTTGTTATGTTGCTTCAGGGACGTGGTCGTCAACATGAAATGACAATTTTACTCGAATGTGCTATTAAATACGTGTTTTACACAAGAACACAGTTTGTATCAGTCTATTTCCGCGTTTCGCCACCAGCAATTCCGCGTAATATATTCATCACGAAATGACAAAATGCCTTTCTACTTTACCACATCTTTACCAGCCTCCAAAGTTGACTTTAAAACTAGAGAAGTACCTACATATACGGAGAAAGGAATTTAGTTTTCATGTAGAAAGCAGTGTAGAAAGAAAGATTCCGAGAGAAAACCTGACATGGTCCGACTTGGTCTTGTGTTTATGAGGGTAATGGGGCGAAAGTAGCACTGGAGCGATAGTGATGGTGGTGGTGTTCGGATAGACAAAGTATCAGATAACCTTGTTTTTAACTTCTCGCGTGCTCCCGTTTAGAAATCCGACCGTTGCTGTTGCTACTGAAGGCGACTAAGCACACGAGCGTATTGCGGAGGAACATTTTTCTCGATTTGTATTTACACAATTATACACCTTTCCTATCCACCCACCTGAGTACATACGTAGACATTCCGTATTGAAGCGTTTTTGCTTCATTCAGGAGAGAGGCGAAATTACTGGGAAGCTCTTGCGGGCACACTGGCCCAGCTTGCCTCTATTGTTTCCCAAAGAATGAAAAAATTAAAGATTCATGAAGTTGCAAAACTTCAAGGGGAAAATATAACTTTTTTCTTCCTCGCGAACAAACACAGCACGATAATAACAAAAAGCCACAGGAGAACGACAAAGACGATAGACTTGTTTGGACAATGCTTTTTGTATTGCTCCAACGCAAACCACAGGGCTTTCTCTTTGTTTCACTGAAACTTTTTCATTGCTTGTTCTCTACACAAACAATTCAGAAGATGACGAACAACCGTAATATGAATGTAAATGTAAAGCGGAGTAAGGACAAACGAGGTTTTTGTTGCAGATTACATAAGTAAGTATTAAATGTTTTGAAACGAAGTAATTGCTGGGATGTTTAGTTGACGTACTAAAACTGCTATTTCTTTCCCGGAGAGTTTGCTTGCGTTAAAACAGCTTTCCACTATTTCATCTCTGAACTCTTAACCAACACGCGAAAAGTAAATGCAGTTACTCACTTGACGGGAAGGGAAATAAAATTTCAAGGAACGGATAGGTGTCTGAAAGTAAAATGAAAAACGGAAATGACATGTAAATCAGGCTTTAATTCTTCATTGGCCGGATATCTTTAGTTTCCGTTGAAAATTAAATCAAAATCTAGAATAATTAAGTGTCGAAACCCCCACACACCTTAATTTTAATGAAGTTAATGCTATCGGTCGGTCTATATTTGTAGCTTTTGAAGTGTATGTTTCCTAAAGAATGCAAAGAAAGAACTATCACTTTTTATAGCACACATGCACAAATGGAAAGCGTCAATTTTGCATGAAGTGACCCCCGTTTTTTAGTTAGTCTCTTCTGAAACAAGTACATATATGTTCCTTTTGTGCTGCTGGCGAACGATAATGGGCGATCCTTAATTATTCAGGATTTTGTTATCTTTAGTAATGGGACGAATAAAAAGCAGAGGGAACTGTTCCTTCATGACCAATATTTTTTACTGTTGATGTTCTTATCTGATTATAAAGCCTACCTTATCCTTGATTTTTCTTCACATAAATGAAGTATGTCTGAAAGAAAGAAATGACAAATGTGTTCCTCTCACTAGCTAGGTAGGCTCTTCATCCTGCAAAATAGTAATTAACTGGTTAGCTTACGCCGAAATCACTTACGTACATTCTTCACACTAGCCAATCGATGATTAACTCGCCTTATAAGTCTGTTCTCGGTGGTGGTAGGCGAAAGCTTGAAAAATTCAGAGGTTTGTCCCTTCTCAAATGAATTAATTAAATAATGTAATGGCGCTCGATGTTCACAGAGAAAATAGTGGGTTTGGGTTAGACTTTCTGTCGTATCCACTGAGAGCATGCTACGAAAGGTAAATGCNAGACTTTCTGTCGTATCCACTGAGAGCATGCTACGAAAGGTAAATGCAAGAATTTTCCTCAGCGAAAGGCAAAGAAACTCTGGTTGGCAGAGGGAAAAGTAAAGCTTCAATGAGACAGCCAGCTATCAGTTTTCTTCCTCCTTCTTCTTTTTTCTTATCCTTCTTTCTTCCTTAAAATGTCACATTCTAAATCCTGTAGGGTAAAGGAATTGAAGCCACGAACGAACTCTACTTGATTCGATTAGCCCTCAATCTCGCTCATTAAATGCACTCTCGCGAGCTCCTTGCGTGGACAAAAATTGCTGTGGAATATGATGAATGTTTATACTTCAGATATACCTGTGAAAGCATACAAAAATAATGTTCATCTACTGAGAATCGATATAATTCAAAAACAATAATGCGCGCTTAAAGGTAGAAGCAATTAATTGCATAACCCAGCTGGAATTCTTCCAATGACTGGGGAAAAAATAAAAAAGATTTCATGCTTAAGAGGAAGAAAAAATCGATGCAATATTCAGTATTTGCTGGGCTGAAACGTGAACAAGAAGGCATTGAAAATAATGACCATCAACAGTCTTCAACGAGTAATGATCAGGGAAGAAGGGAGTTGAGCATGTCTCTCTCCCTTATCTGAGCGTATGATTCGACAGTCACTAGTCACTACCCCAATATTTTCTCCTTTTCAGTGAAAGCTAGTCTTCGACCTTTCCTCCTCAGAAACTGAGAAGAAAGAGGAACGACTTTGTCAAATAAAGGCATTTGAAAAGAATAAGAAGGGATAGAATGGAAATGACTCGTTCTCAAAAAGTGCAGATTAAAGGAAAGAGAAAGTCAGTCAGTCTCTCTCTAGGAACATCATCATCTCAGGAGAATGGCGTAGTGAATAGATTGAAAATAAGAGAAAAAGGCTAATTCTTCCCGTCTAAAACAAAAAGAATAGAATGTACCATTGGGGTTCTGTTTGCGCAGCTAGCTACATACAGTACCTCCATGATCAAGTATATAATCACTGACTATTTAGAAAGATAAAGCAAGTAACCCCAACCCAAATGTTATTACTTTCTCTCCATATTTGCTCTTACAGTTAGTCCTATCAGCTAATTGCAGATGCTCTTTGAGACGAACGAAACGATGTTGATGGAATTTAAAAGTGTTTCTTGGAAAAGGTTATGGCTATAATGCTTATGGCTTACACAGGCTAAACCCGATCCAAGTGGTATGTCGATTGCAAACCTCACTTATCCCTAATCAACTTCACTTACTATATCCATTTCATACTTCCGTGAACTCATTGTAAGTGGAAGTGACGCAAGAGAATCCGTACTTACAACATAATCCCTTATTCTGAAAATCGAACAAAATCTTTGGAATTTGCTTTTGCTGTATTAGATATAGAGTCCTCTTCCCCTGTTACCAAATCAAACGAGTTCCTGACACTTGAGAGAAATAAAATCCTAGTAGGTAACTGTAAGAGAAAATTGAAAATTATAAAACCTTTCTGCAAAATGATTCTTGCTTGCAGGTTTAGTTCGTTTGGAGTCCTTCCTCAAAAATACAAAGCACATGCGGCGAATGATTTTCTACGATTTCTTCACCACCTTCCTTTGCCTAATGATTTCTTTCAGGAAAAGCAGCTGGAAACTGACGCAAAGGGAAATCAAAAAAATTTTGCTGTCTCTTACTTTTACGATACACAGTTAAGTTTTGGAGTTGTTTTTTTATTTCTTTCGACATTGAACAGTAAAAAACTAGAAGATGGTCTTATTTCACGCTTCAACTTTCAAAAAATTTTATTTAATTTTCAACCCCTCTGAAATGAGAATTTTCCTTGGAATATTCAGAGAGAAAACTCGTGGTATATTGCGAAGTGAAAATTCGGATTCAGCTTTTTTTACTCACCTTACAATCAAGCAAGCTGAACATTGGAATGTCTGAGAAAAATACTTGAATGTTTTTATTCACTTAAAAACGCTTCCTTTTGGACTATGTATTTTCCATCTGACTGCTCCATTTCCCCCTTGTGGAATCCCACATGGGAAAAAGTGACGGAAAAGGAATGATAAAGCTAAAATGGAGTTTCTTAAGGAGTCACCAGACTTCGTTAACTTTTTCGAAGAAAAAGTACATTTGTTTCTTTGAAATCTTTCTGCTTTCCCGAACGCACTTACTTACAACACAATAATGATATCAGAAGCTATTCCTTCGTTATGTCTTGTTTAGAGTCTCCATTAAAAGCTCGTTTGCTGGACAACATCCTTAAATAGAAAAAACTTGTTCGCCATGAAAAATCTGGAATTCCACTATGAACATCCAAGGCGGTTTTTAAAAATCGCCAAACTTTTTTGAATCGCCAAACTACTTGTTTTCCTTCATTCCTGCATCGAACTGTGATAATTAAGTGGGCCGACGTGGCTCGTTAATGCGTCTTTTTTGTAAAAAAACCATTTAACTAGCCACTAGCACAAGCACTTATATTTACATTAATAATGAGGAAGTAGATGAATGCTACAGCGAATATCTTTAGTTTCTCCCACTCACTTTGAGTTTTCAAAGTGCACAATGCGTGCGACAGTTCTTTTTAGCCTTCCTACTGCAGAAAATATTTTGGCTCATGAGCATCCCAAAAAAAGAAAACCTCTGCATAGACTCCAGCTTTTCACTCTCCAGTCTGCTATCCAGTCAGACAGTCACTATCATAGTTTCCTGCATTTCCCTCTGTGTTCATTCGAAAGCGAAGCTTCCCTTGTACGTACATGTGCTTTCTTCCTTTCTCCTTATGCATAAAACAGTGGTCGGGTTTCTGCGCTTACTTACGTTGCACCACACCGACCAGAGCCAGAGCTTGTTTCCTATTTATGCGAAAACGACAGTTGTGCTCCGCACTATTTTGCTGCTGTTTTGCTCTAGCCTAGTGTGCTGTTCTATGCATGCGTGTGTGACGATCGTAAAGACTTGGTTTTTACTTTCCTCTTCCATATGGAAGGGGAAAGAACAAGTCAACCTGACTTGACTGGACGTAGGTTGTTTGTAGGCGCATTATTAGAAGTGCATATTACAACATAACCGTCAGCAGAAACTTCACTCATACATAACATAACTCTCTGATTTTTTTGTTCAACAAAAAATTGCCAGGAACGGAAAGGAACCTAGTCTTTAAACGCTAGTCAGTCAGTATTGTGCCAGGTAGAATTTAGGAAAGAGTCCTTGTTACTTCCCGTTCCAACTTTTCTCTCGTTTCCTCTTCTCTCTTCTCCTCGCTCCAAGGTATGAAAAGTCTAGAGATCCACTGTCAATTTTACAAGTTCTACCCAGTTCCTAAAGCTGAAAAAAATAGAGATAAAGACATTGGAGAGGGGAAAGATAGATGCATGATTGCTAACCTTTTTTTCTTCTTCAGCCTCTTAAAAACTGAGAAGTTTTTTTTGATGAGAGAAAAAAGAGAAGGCTTGACAGCACAGCATTTTTATACTACAAAAAAGTTTGTACACGAGTGCCACCCAAAACCAGTGGAAATATTGGTATTGTGTGATGATGAAACTCTTTTTGGGAAGGAAAAAAATTTAATAGGGGATTGCCTGTTTCTGTATAATAATAAGTTTGTGAAGAAGGAAAAGAGTTGCTCTTCTAATCTAAAAAAAGATTTTAGGTACGGCAGAGATGACTTATAGTTTTCTCTCTTGCATTTCCGTCAATCTTTCACCACGAGAGAAAGAGAGAGAGAGTAGTAACCCACACAGCCGGTGTGTGTAGGTTTTGTGGCATGGGCACTTTCTCATTTTAACCTTTCAGTCTCAATTCACTCCATCCTCCTCATCGTCATACTCCCAACTCCCAAGTGTGGCATCACTTACCTTACTCTCGCCTCGTATGTGCATGCATAATATTTGACTTTGTTTAGGTAGATGGCAATAATTTAAGAAGGAAAGTGGAGTGGAGTATTTATGTAGGAGTACTATTTCTAAAGCTGCATGTGTATTCTCTCCTCGATGCTAGTTAATGGCTTTTGGTATTCGTATTTTATCATTTCAGTGTACTTCTTCTTTAATCGAAAATTTTCCTCCAGTTTCACACACTATCGACTTACATACATACAGCGCATCCAATATTTTGCTTGATGAAACCAATTTAAGCGCATCATCTTCTAAAAATGTAGTGGTTAAATTACGTAAAGCTTACAATTCTCTAGAGATTTTCTCACTTCTTTTCTGCTTGCTGTTAGAATACAAGTTTTAAGGAACTGGTGCCATTGCGTGTCCTAATCTCTTACAGAAGAAAAATTTACAGGGCAATTTTAGAAAATAAAGTAAGTACCTATCTATCTAAATATTCTAAGGCCATTACCGCATTTGATGGATGAAATCGATGAAGTGGAAATTCTGGCTTTGAGAATATTTGAATTCAGTAAAACGCGAAATTGAAATCTATAGATACACATGCATGTTCTACATTTCATTATATCATTATTGTCTCCAGGATGTGTAAAGGATGAATTCAGTAAAACGCGAAATTGAAATCTATAGATACACATGCATGTTCTACATTTCATTATATCATTATTGTCTCCAGGATGTGTACAGGAACTTATTGTGTTCTTGCTCAAGTATACAAGGATGGGTAACTTTTGTTTACAAGTATGAGCAGAAGGGTAAATTGAAAAGAAGATATGGAATCCTTTCTTGAAAAACAGAATATTATGATGATCAAATGATCACAGTGTTTCCTGTCCGGTAAGCATAAGATGCTTTTCCTCGCGTTTTGCTCACTTCAAATATGCAAGAAAACCATTTTTCATACGTTTTGCAGAAAAGTTGTGCGCCCGTTAGGTCTACTAAAGTCATCGTAGTGGAACGTCTAAATATTATTCGCAGCTGTAAGCACCAGCCAACCTAAGCGCTCCTTCGAGTGGCCTTTTGAAATAAATGTTTATGCGAGTCTACCTACTGTAGTACTTCGTTAGTTTGAATGGAAAGTAGAGAAAATAGTTGGCGGAGGAAAGTATTTTCCAATTTTCAGGATGTGGGTGCATGCATACCTTCTTACTCTTCTGTGTATTCTATAGGGTATGCAGTTTTCGCTCACAAACATTCGCCTTTCTTTCTATATGGCCTATTCGGGATGAAAGACCCCACGCGAAGCGTCCAACATGCCACGGGATCATATTGAAAAGATACAGACGAGCTTTTGCGGCTACGGTTCTACAGTTTCTTACCTGTCTAACTGATATTTTTTCGATGGGAGTACGTATTTCTCCGAAATAAAATGATTGTCAGTTTACCGCATACCACATAGTATGTGCCTGCCTACCTGAGAGCTTTTTCTCTCAAAGCGAAAGCTACATCATCCCTTCTCTCGTTAACCGATGTTTTAGAATTTTTTTAAATAAAACTTGTATCCATTGTGAAACTCGAGGGTTGTAAAAGGAGAGAGTGAAGAGATCTTGAGTTGCTTGCCATCTTGACTTTTGCAGAAAGTAGGGAAGCATGCAAGCTATAATTTAACTGACTCTATTATTTTTCTTATACATGCATATGTACCTGCTTTATAGTCTTCCGGTCTAAACAAAATAAAAATGCAAAGGACTCATGGACAGGAGGATTCTCTAAAATTTCCTGCCGTGTGTACGCTCGCTTTCCCTTAAAAATCTTTAGAATATCGTAACTGTATCCTCTTAAACTTATTGATTTTTCAAGGGTATTTCGAGCATCTTCCAAGTGAGTTGAATGACGAATGGAAAGTAAACATCTAGTTAATGCACCTTTATGATGTTTTCATTCAAATATTATGCGAATGAAAAAAAAAATAAATTTAGGGTATAGGACATGCAAATGCATGGAAGAAGAGTATAAAGAGCAACAAAAGAATGAACATGTATATGTTTAAACTTTCTTAAATTACTTCACCTCTTCAAAGACCAAAGTTTGTCCCTTTTTGTGAAAGCCTGTATTGTCAACGCATTAGCGGTAGAAATTGTCGATGCTCTGCTCGGGTTACTGAGGACGATCACCTAAATGCAAATATTGTGTACGCTTTCACATTTTTCTCCTTTCTATAAAATTGTTTTTTATATTGAAGCGAAAAAAAAGATATAAAGTTTCAAAGGAAAGTTGATGCACAAAAGGAAAGTATATAAATCGGATCGGGGTAAAAATTCATAAAAATGATAAAAACCTTAATGCAACTTCCTCGAAAAAACCATAATCTTGAAAAGGGAAACTAAAGGAGCATGCCTAGTTTATATACTTCAAAAGTAAGCAACATCATCATGATGATGATCATCATCATTATGTAGAAACGCCAAGAACCAAGCACGTCCACTCATTACCATAGACAGCGTGGAAAACGTATATGCCTTCTAAAAGAATGGGCTTTGTTTTCAGGGGGAAAGCGCTGTTCCGCTGGCTTCCTCTGAAAGGAAAAAAGACGAGCTTATCTGATGAAGATTGGCATGCAGTTAATGAGAAGTGGAAAGAAGCGAGTGAGTTTTGCTTTGATAAATGCTACTCTTGTGCAAAATATGTACTGTACGAAAATGGTGATTTGGTGATGATGGGTTCTGGCTATGAAACATTAAATGAGCAAGTGCCGAGCTCACGGCTCATGTTCAGCAAGACTCACTCAGCAGTCCCATTGTGAAGATTACTCAATCCTCTCTACTCAATCCAACGACAACAATAACTAACGCAAAAACGCGACGGGTTAAAAGAACGACCAAGCAAGTTGTCTTTCGCCCTCTTCCTTTTTGCATTTTGCTTTCACGTGATATAAATAATGAATGTTCATTAGGAAATATTTGATTGTGAATGGCGCTTTAAACTTTTGGTCTTTGGCATGCCAGCTAAAGGTTTCGCTGAAATCGATGGGAATATAAAACTACGAATATTTCATATAATCTTCAAAGAATTTAATTACTTAGCCATTTTCCATTTGTTGCTTTTTAAATCAGCAAAAGTATTTATATTGTCGGAATTTTGTTATATGTATTACGGAATGCAAACAATTATCTCAGTAATTTGTTTGCGTTGTGCATACATACATACTCACTTAAATAAATGTCTTACATGCATTTGAATTTGATCACTATTATCGCATTTAATTGGATGCTATTTATATATTATTTTATAATGCTCGTGGTTCCGTCTATTCGTATGATTTTCAAACACAACTGAATTTTTTTTACTCCCGTCATTTTTTCAATCAATTTAGTGTCTCGAACAAATGTTTAGAAACACAAAGGTCGAGGGTCGAAGGATGTATGCACACACCTATGTTAAAAATATTTAGATGACACATTTTCTCAGATCGTTGATGATGAGAGAAATCTAGTATGTATTACCTAAATTTGAACCTCCAGTTTAAAGGTCATGCTTTCAAGACTTTTTAAAAGACACATTTCTTTTTACATGATCCCATTTCATGCTTTTCGTTGCATGACATATTTTTAACATTTTACACACACGCTCGTATGTATAGTTATATAACGATATAAGTTCTTAAGCAGTTTTATACACGGCCTTATTTTATATCTATCTATAGGTTCCCGGAAATTGTTCAGTTTTTTTACCACGGGATAATTTAGTCGAACCACCCACGTTAATATATAAGAATTGCCTTCTATTCATATTCGTTCAATTTGCTAAAAGCAAAAAGCCATGATTGTATCCTTTTTGTCGTTCGACCGTGGTTTAAATTGTTGTTGACGTATGCAGTTGCCAGTTGCTCAAGGCTTTTTTCAATGTTGTAACGATCGCAATCAGTGTAGGTAGAAGAGGAAGTCTCATCACGAGTAATCTATACCATTAATATTAATGAAACATAAAAATAGTGTTGTTGATTCGTTTGATCTTTGATTGATAAAATTGATAAAATATACTAGGTTTTGTTCGGGAGAATGACAAGTGAGTCTCATTAAATCAGTAAAAATTCAGGTAAATACGACGGCTTTAACTTATTTGAGATAAATTAGGGAAACATGCATGCCTAATTATTTAAGTAATTTGCTTCACTTTAAAAATACTGAAAGTTACAAACATTAAAATTGGTAGAGAAATACAAGTTACTACATGTGGAACATGCATTTCTATGAGTTATTTACTTGGCTTTCAATATTAGATATTAGGTTCTCTTCAAAAATGAAAGCTTGTCAAAATGTCTACTCTTGAATCCTCGGTAGACATTTAAGATATGTATAAGAAAGTATTTAAATCTCAAGCAATAAGAAGAAATCTCTAGCATCGGTAAGTGAAAACATGTTTCGGTGGATCGTGGATCTTGTCTAAAACCATGCATACATACCTATATGCATCTTGTACTTTCATGTCAGTCAACTTCTTCCGATCTGGAGTGTTTAGTGTTTAGTTACGACTCTCATTCGTTTCAATTTTTTTTCGATTCTCCAGAAAAAAGACGATATTAAGCTTCCCGCTTCTATTTCCTGCCACTGCCATATCCACATAGGATCCCGAGAACCATAAATCTTTCCGAGAAGTATCAATACAGTCATATCACAAAAATTTGAATCCAATCCATATTTTTAGATTAAAAAGAATCAATAGGCGGAAAGTTATGGAAGAAGCAATTTTTTTCTGTGTCCTCATATCACAAATTTACTGGATTCACTTGGTTTAAAAGTACTTTCAGCTCAAGTTTACTCCTACTTCCTACGCATACCCATATAATACTAATATAATACTTGTGCAAAATGGCGTTTTCTCGGTAGCTCACTTCTCTCATCCAAAATGAATGAATGAAGCGGAGAGAAAATCAGATTTAATAATAGATCCCTGGAATCCTGAACCTGATGCAGCCGTCGTAACCGA
Source organism: Seira ritae (assembly GCA_027744415.1). NCBI lineage: Eukaryota > Metazoa > Arthropoda > Collembola > Entomobryomorpha > Entomobryidae > Seira > Seira ritae. Next base: position 15,465 of record JAHZNI010000663.1, read on the forward strand.
GAGTAGTAAAATGGACGGCTGGCTGGATTGCTAAAATTTTTTATCCCTGCTTGGAGTATGCATTCAACCAGAAAGAAACCATGACTGGCTCAACCATGCAAATAAACAAAAGTAAATCTGAAAACAAACAGGAAAGTAATATCCTGGTTGATAAAATTTTGCGTTTGTTTTTGTAAGTGAAGCAATGTGAAGCATGCATTTAGCTGCTACCACCACACCAAATTTCTTGACCGGATTCTCGGAAAAACTTTCACTCTTCGCGAATGCCTTTAGAAGGTAATACCATACCACATTCAAATTGTGGGGAATGATCTTGTAAAAACATGGATATTTATGCTTGGACACAAGGTGGAAAGCATCAGTATTGGCTGCTACAGCAAAAAAATAAAACCTGTACTTCTCGAACGTGAGAAGACAAATACCGTTAGAGTGCTCTTTTGTGAGACGTTACACCTACAAATGGATCATTTTGTAGGAGATTAGATGTAACGTGGAAGACAGACATTTTCATCTTATTGGCTTTTCAGCTTTGCTAAAGCCAACAATGAACCATAGAAGACTTTTCCTTTCTTTTCGCTATAATAATGGATTTTGCGATACTGTCACTTATTAATTCTCAATAAGCCATTAATAACGTGGACAGAATTATCTCGCATTAAAGCACTCCTTTGTAGTCGCTCATCAGTCTCGCCATTATGAACCCTTTCTCTTTAATTGTTAGCATTAGTATAAAAGCGAAAACATTATAAAGATTTATTTTTATCAAATATTATCATGCTCTGAAGTTCCTCGACGCAAACAACATGAGATTAAACCTTATTTTGAGAAAAGACTTTATTTGATGGCTGGACATTTACC
>JAHZNI010000664.1:0-14723 GCA_027744415.1 Seira ritae
ATTTCTCACGGGATGATGATGATGGATAAGTACAAAACTACTTTTAACCAGACTACACTCTACATTACAACTTCACTTCACCAAGAGCTTTGATCTTAATTAGGTGCATTGAACGTTACAATGAAAAGAGCTAGGTTGTTGAAATAGAAACTTTTATTTTGAATAAGAAAAAATGAAATCGTTTTAATTTTGTTAATTGCAATTTCAATTGCGATTTGAATCTGTTGATACGAAATATAAATATGCATATTATTGTAAAGACTATATTTTTTATGTGCATTTCCATTTCCGGTATTTCCGATAATAAAAGAGAATAAAAGATGACAATTTACAATTTCAATGGAATGATTATAGCGATTAGGGCTTAGAGGGTATTAATATTCAGGAGGGAAAACGGAAGCGCCTGCACCTCCTCTCTATATGTATATTTTATTTTTTGAAATTTATGGATTTCCTTATCAAAACGTCGTCAACAACACTACACCATTTTAATTTGAATATTATGCATATTCGATGAAAAATGGGGTAGAGAGAAGAGGTTGGTTTTGGTCGGACTCTTTGGAATGCGACTTGTGAGGCTATGAAGTCGACGAGGCTTAAAGTGTCACAGAAAGCTTCCCTCCAAGCCAACTCACATTATGTAGTCTAGGGTATGCGTACTTAAGGAGCGGAGAGGAAAAGCGATTAAAATGAAATTGTACTCCTACAACAAAACTGCTGCTGCATATGAACTGCTCCTACAGCCACAGCTCTGGCTCTCGGGTCTAAAAAAATCCTGTTGAGAATAAATATGACTAAGTTTTTTAAAGAGAAGTGTTATGTTGGCTACTGCTACTGCTGCTCCGGCTGGCATGGCAGTTTGTGCTGTTACTTCACCTTGATTTATCGTTTTATCGCTAGCAGACCATAATCTAACTGCGTTCCTCCGCTCCATTAATAAATATGTTGCATGCGAGTAATTGTGTGTGTGTGGAGCATTGAGATAAGAACGGATATTTACTAGAGAGCTCAGCTCTCATGACTTTCATAGGCTCTTTAGGTATTTTCTGGGGGCCTTCCGGTTTCCTCTTTTTACTGCCTGCTTGCCCCATGAAACGAATGAATGCGAAAATCATAATGATATTCCTCCATGATATCTCTTAATCTCACTTTTTACAAGCAGCAAGAGCAAGAGCCGAAGAAGAAGCAAAGGGAAAATATATGCAGTGTGTACAAAGCATAAATTTCTCCATCGGACCGGACCTCGTATCGGGTACTACCGATGAATTGTTTAGTTTTGCTTATGGCTTATCGCTTCAAGATTTCCTCAAGTTGGTATGTACCATGTATGTAGTTCCTTCTTGTTCACGGAGGCGGATCGCCTCTTGAGAGTTGAGAAACGGGACGTGGAGGATTCTTGTAAACTTCCTTCCCAGAGTAGGTAGTGTTGACGCTGATGGGCTGGCTACCTATCAAACCCCCACACAACCTTAATATTATGTAGTAGCAACAACCAATTCTTCATCCCAAAGCTTTTAATTTTTTCCTTCTCTACTCTGAATTTTACTCTCAAGAGAATTTAGAAAGTGAAACGGTAATTTAGGAATACTTTGAAAATGGTTATTCTCTGTCGATAAAATTGTAACATGCACGCATGTAAGTAGTAGAGGGAGACTGACTGCTTGCCGTCTACGTACTACATTCACATGCATTCACACACACAAAATTCATATTTTTATCGCAAAAATGTTACTTTTAGTTGTTTATGTCAGCGAACTACAACCTGTGTACTAAATAAATTCTATGTCAGAAAAAAAATCTGAGTTTGAAATAAATTTTTTTGTAACGTTTCTTTCCTTTCTTATTATGTATTATATAATTTCATTTTTCTCGTATTTTTTTTACTTCGCCCTGTTGTGATGTACTATTGCACTTGTGTATTTTATGAAAAAAATCTATATACACAATTGCATTACATAAGAAAAATTTTTTACAGTTTAACAAAACTATGTTTATTTCAGCTACTCACTCACTCACTTGCTCAGATTTTTTTCTGTTTACCTTTACCTTGACTGTAATTGTATAATCCTCGGAGTGTTGCACCAAAAAACAAGATAATGGGTTGGGTATATGTGTACAATGCAATGCAATGCTAACATAAAAATTAGGTATTTTGATTTGATTACTTTTTATCAGAAAAAGAAAAATGATGAAGGTGAAGAGTTTATTAGATAAAGAGAGAGACGTGGACAAAGTACTGTGTACTAACTCAAGCGTTAAGTCTATGTCGAGTACAGACGGCAAACTATAAAGCAGAGGTATGCAACAACAGCAGAAATGCACAACAGAAAAAATATTTTGTGGATCGCGTCGAAGGTTGACTCTTTGTTTTATGAGACTTTAAGTCTTAATTCAATTCACGATTACCTACGCCAACCATTCCACATTACGTATAGGTAGGTAATATTTTAGGTGTCTGTATTATTTTGGTAGGTATTGTCAAATGATCTTTTAAGTGAATCTCATCAAAAAGTACTTTATCACAAGAATTACGACATGATCGTCCAAAAAAAATGAACATATTTTTCTGTCAGCTCTCTTCCCATAATATTATCTCCGACCTTTTTGTCATATTTCTTTTTATCTCATTTCATGCAAACGGGCGATAATGTCAAATGATGTTTTATGTCGCGTTTTTGTTGGAAAATACCTGCTCGTAAATCAGTACATATTGGAGCTCAAAGCTCATATTATCATATTTATTGTGGTTGTCGTCCCTGGGCATTTTAAATTGAACGAAATTCTTAATAATTTCACTTCATTAATGCAAATGGGCTGAAAGTAATCGTTCGCTTAACAAACATAATGTTCTTCAGAAATGATAAAAAATAATATTTACATTTTCATCCCTTTTCTTTGTAATACTCATCTTACTTCTTTGAGCAGCTTAATGCATAGAAGACTTCCTGATTAAAAAATATCAACCGACATTTTCAAATGGGCTGATTAAGTTATGATGGTGCTTAATGTTAAACTTTTAAAATGTTTCTCCTTAGTTTAGTATAAGACATCCTATATAGAAAATTCAATTTGGTTTTTAATACAGTTTTCATTTTCTAAGAAAATTGAAAATTATGCCTAACTCGACTCCACTTGTCTGAGCCGTAATGGTAATGTAATCAGATTTTGCCTTCCTGCGAACCTACCTAGTCAATATTATTCACTTAGGTTGGTTTGAACTGATATCAAGGAATTATTCCTTAAGTATGTTTTCCTAAAACTGGCAATATCCGTAACTCAATGCAAAAAAATTGAAGAGGAAAAAACAACCGAAAATCTGATAAGGTTAATAGAATGACGACGTCTCCATTTAAATTGAACGAAATTCTTAATAATTTCACTTCATTAATGCAAATGGGCTGAAAGTAATCGTTCGCTTAACAAACATAATGTTCTTCAGAAATGATAAAAAATAATATTTACATTTTCACTTAAGTATGTTTTCCTAAAACTGGCAATATCCGTAACTCAATGCAAAAAAATTGAAGAGGAAAAAACAACCGAAAATCTGATAAGGTTAATAGAATGACGACGTCTCCATTTCCCCAGCCCAATCCAAACCTCGTTGAGATATTTTTAAGATTTCATTCTCTGTAAAAAGGAGCGAGTTCAAGCAAAGTATGCATTGCCATACCGCCACCACCACCACCATATCACCAGCATTCAAAAGTAAATCTAAAGCGATTACAAAAGAGAGAAATAAAGCTTCCTCCGCTCCCACCACCAACATTTCTTTCTGCTTTTGATGTTGCTCCGTTCTCCAAGGAACTTTCGCCATTTCCCATTGTCACTTTTTTCACTTCTCTATTCCCGTTCTATAATATACGCACGCACAATAGCAAAACATTCTATATGGGTGGAGAGCATGGTCATATAACACATAATGTAGGAACGTAGCTAAGTGAGTGTCAGACGCTTTAAATTCTTTTCCAGCGATCGCATCGGTCGGGAAAATAAATATATTTGCAGAATCGGTGCGGGCTTCTCGCGAAATAAAATACTAGGGACTCGCTCTTCGGTTCAGCTATCGGATTTTTAAGAATCACATAAAAGCATTTTTTTTCGATTTTCATCTCTTTTGAGTCCAGAGTGGGTTATGTGTAGGTATGTATTTAATACTCGCTTCATTTTCAATTCAACCTACGCAGTTCTCAATTCAATGAAGAGATCCACAAATCTGGGAAAAAGATGTAGACCTTCCAGCGAAAGTTTACATAACTTTTTTCATGTATTTAAAAAGGATTTTTCGAAGAAGAAAAAAAAACTCTCCTGGATTGGATACTTGTGTAAATACGAGTCTATTGCGTTACGTTATTTCCAAGTCTTATTAAACGTCAAACGTGATAATGTCTATTAAACTCTGAATAACTTAAAAATTCTTCAAGTGGAATGCTTTAATGTAGAATAAAAATGAGTTCTTGAATTATTATTATTATTAATAATAATGATGGTCCTTATCCTTATCAGAAATTTTTTTTGCTTTACTCTTGGTATAGCTTTACTATATTGATGTACCGTATTTATAATAATTTTTTGTTTGCCTTTGTTCCAGATAAGATACGAGAAGAGAGCACCTGAGAGCATCAACGTCCAAGTCCAACTCGCCGTCAGTCACTGGAACGCATTACATCATCAACAACTTTCTGATTGCTCTTTGGCAATAGCAGAGTGTCCGTTAAGACTTGGAAGCGGATTATGTAAAGAATAAACTTATTTCTCCGTCGTCTTACCTAACTACCTACCTACATTGGTATTGGTGGGCAAATCATAATTGAAAATACTTTTGATTCCCGGGATTTCTAAATTAGGAATCCAAAAGAGTGTTTCCAGTGAAGTAAGTAATTAGAAAAAGTAATTGAAAAGTACAGTATCACACACACTCTCTCATAATTCCCTTAAAAGTTTCGAGGAAAGTCGAAATTGGGAACTGGGCCGAATTCCAGTGGAGAAAACTAAACAAAAAACTACACAGACGACGACGCGGCATGCAGACATTTAGACCTCACATGTGGTAAAAGTGAACTTAAGCTTGAAAAAAAAACTTTTTATTTTCCACCTTGTAGTAGTGTCGTGACATAGTCATAACATAACAAGCGATAATGCTACGGAAGTGAAGCAGTGCTCTTCATGGTCTTGAAAGCAAAACCGCAAAAAAGGATTGCAAAATCTAGGGAGATCTACATAGATTCATATAACTCTAACTTGTTTTAGTCTTTACAGTTGCTCCCATTCTGGAGAAGAAGATTAGGCATGTAATACTTCTAGAGAACAGGCCAATTTCCTTAATGTGAATGTACAAATTCATGATACAAATACTATCCTAGCGGAAAAAAAGTTTCAAAATGAATGCAAACTCGATTTTAGTTGAAGCTCCATCCAATTCGTTGGGGAGCTGTTTGCCGTGCACTTGCCGCCACGGTGGCCCATATACCACTACCACTGCTATTCGAGGAGACCGCCGCAGATCCCGTCGTCCCAACAACAACTGCAGTAGCAGGAGCAGAAGGAGTAATGAAACGGAACAAACAATTGGACTGATTAATTCACGTATGACAAGAGAAGGAGAAAATACTACATCATCACCAGTACCCCCAGCATCATCAACACTAGCATTATCAGCATCCACACCAGTCATCATGAGTAATTGCCCGAGTGACCTGAGCAAATCACGAGGAGCATCTTCTGATGATGTTTGTCAGAGAAGAGAAATTGACGCAATGAATTCCGCCTCAGAAGAGGACTCTGACCTCATGGGAAACTTGAGAAGGAGCAGCAACTGCAGCAGTAGAACAAAGCAGGAGGGGAGTAGAAGATGCTCATTATCGCAATCCTCTACAATTTTCCCAAGGTTTTCAAGGACTGCTCTTCTCTTCACTTTCTTGTCACTTATGATGCTGCAAGATGGAGGGGTTCAGGGGTTACGCGTCAACCAGTTTGGAGGATATGAAGATGTTGTCGTCTCCGTTGGCACTGAGGTCCCACCAATCACTTGTCAGCAACTCATTCAAAATCTTCAGGTATGAGTTTTTATATCATATTATTTCCCTTCCTGCTTCATCGTCTTCGGCCGCGCCGCTTTTTTCCTTTTTGCTGAGAGAGAGGTTTTTTGTAGGGAAAACTTGTAAGCGGATTATGACATATTTTATTGTGTAAGGAAGATTGAGAATCATTAGTACCGAGAAAAAAAGATGAGCATCGTATCAGCATCGGTGTATGAGAGAAAAGAGCATTAACTTCGTTTAAAGGAGACAGAGCGGAATCAGATTTCATTTTCTTTTTTTATTCCCTATTCCTCATTTTCTCATCTTTTCCACTCATCAGCCCTGTATCATCATCAGAGGCGAACCGAGCAAAAAAGTGGAACGTAAACTCCGTTCTCGTACGGTGGTACGGGCTCTAGTAGGAAACGAGCAAATGTGTGATGTGATCCTCATTAATTTCCTCCGTTTCTTCCATTCCATTCTCTTTTGCTTAGGCATGAAGCGTACAAGGAACAGAAGAGGAGATGAGAAGCGCCAGCTAAAGCATTAGGAAAACCTTTTTTATGCCTATTTAGGGAGCCTGGGAAAATGTTTGGAATGCCGATGGTCATGAATTAGAATAATTGCTTTTTTCTCTAGATTTATACGAACGAATTCACTTTTTTGAGGAGGAGGAAGCTCCACACAGCCTGTGCGATCACATCACGATGATAGTAGCACATGCAAAAAGAAAACATTAACCATTTTCTCATAGAGAAAAAAATATCTCATTTTATTCAAAGCTCAGCTTTTCCAAAAAAGAAATTGCAAGGCAGACGGGGAAGAGGAATTATTGTTCTCAACTCCAACAATTGTAACTCCTCTTGTCCTACTGTCCTCATAGTGTCCGCAGCAGTTAAAACTTTCATATCCAAATATGGTATGGGCTTAGGTTGTGTAGTGGTACCTATGTACTATGTACATTCTAAGGCACAATACTTAGTGCCATCTTCAGCTCAAGATATATTACGTACGTGTACACTGTCTCGATGAATACAAAAGAGATATTTTTTCGGAGTAAAAACTCTGAATATTTTTTTCATATATCGAAACAAGAGACAAGGAAAATGCAAGGGTCCATACAAAAGTATGTAGTATGAGATGAGGAGGCGCAGCGAAGTGAAAACTTTTTTACTTCTTCCAAAGGGGAAAGGAAACACTAAATACAGCGGAAACTACAAGAACAGAACAGGATGCTCTGCAGTAGAAGAAGAAAAAAATTTGTGGAGTAATCACATGCGAAACATTAGTCTCAGCCCAGGAGACACTTGCAAAAAGATTTTCAGAGGAGGAGAAAGAACCTTAAGATATACAAAACAAAAAGGGGCTAGACTGGAGACTATCTTTCTCCATCTTCAAGAACGTGAAGAAGAGCACCAACACATAAAGTATCATCCGTTTTTTATTCAGATCCAGAATTAGAAATAAGAAATTCGAGAGTGAGAAAGATATAGATACTCTTAGAGATACATATAGCAGTAACTTTTGCTCTCTCTCCCGTTTCCGGCGGAATGGTCTGAGCTGAACTGAGTTCTACTTTCTGATACTATGCCGAACCAGAACAATGAAAATGTTTTGTTTATGTCCTACATCCACAGGGAAAAAATTTTGCTTAGTAAGGCGGGCTCCTAATCACTCTTGTTTTCTTCATTTCTCTTTGGAAATTGCATTCTGCATTTACCCTTTCTCCTCCTTACTAATGTTTTCCAGATGTCCTAGTTTACTTCATTAAGGAAGAAAAAGAAGAAAAAATAGCACGGATTTTTCCCTTTCGCAAAAATTCCTCACTCTCACTCAGCATGCGTCACACACTTGGTGTTTCTTTTCTTACTATCCCGTAATTTGTAAAAGGCGAAATTTGGTAAATTTGTTTCAGGAGACTCGGAAGAGGAAAGCAAGCGCATTTATTCATTTTACTCCTTTTTACAGTGTCTCTTGAGAAAGACTTTTTTCTAAAAAAAAATATTCACTTTATTTTTTCGCAAAAGTCATGTTATTGAAAGACTTCACTTTGGTTTACTTAAGAGGAAAGAAAAGGGGGAATGTATCATAATGCATTTTTTTCTTCGCCTGATGCGATTTTCACAGTGACTTTATTTTGATAAATCGTTTGTGAATAGTCTCCAAGTCAGAGAAATGAGTTGAAAGGGTGATTCCAGAAAAAAATTGTTTAAGGATGCGATGCACTAGATTTCTTCTCTTTGGAAAAATGTAGAAGCCTTACACACCTACAAACCCGCTTAAATTTTGTGGAATAATGGAAAAAATGAGATTCGTTCACTTTCCCTTTCTTTCATGGTCCATATAACTTTACATGATGATCTTATTAAAGAAGACCTTTACTTTCCCTCTCTCACTCTCTTTCTGCGTTGTGAAAAATAGAAATTGCTTTGCTTTTTGCTTGTACCTGCATACGTTGGCTGAGTGTGTGCCACGGAGAAAGCAGGGAGAGTATTAACCCCTTTCTCCTTATTAACTTTTCTTCCTTCCCATCTAAAGTGACAACGTAATTGCTTCCATATTACATTTTTTCCGAGATAAGAAAAGAAAGAAAAAAAACTATTTTGCGTTTTTTATTCTTATACTCTGTAGTAATGCAATGCTTCCATATCTTTTGGAGTTGATGTTGCACCTGCCATCGAGGCATATGTAAACCTTCTCCTCTGAAAAATATGAAACATCAAAAACCTCATACATTCTCGCAAGAAGCACAGGTTTAATTCATTCATACATAAAAAATATTAGATGCAGACCTACTTAAGATTTTTTTCTTCCCTAATGAATTATGCATTGAGATAGGAAGACGAACGCGAAATGAAATTAATCTGAAAACATTTGTTTTCTTCATGACATGAGAATACTCACAGCTTTTGCCCATTAGAAAATATTTTTCTTTTACTCTGGCCTATTTCTGCTGCTCTCCCTATATCATAACAGATATGACGATGATAAATGCTCATCTGGAACGGGAATGCCATTGCGTAAGTAAGTAAGCACTTTGAATTGTAAATTCCAGATATATACTTGAAATAAATCCCGTATGAATTACACGTAAGCAAGCAAGCCAGTCATCATACTCGCGCTTCAAGTGGAATAATTGATGCACTTCTTCCTCTCCAGGAATATCATATTTTGGATGGAGAAAAGAGGAGGAATAATAATATATTTTATGATAAAAATGTGTGCTCATTCAAAAGACTCTGGCTTGTCTTTAGCTTTGAGAAAAAAATCTTTTAGTCACAAGTTATTTTTATATAAATCATTTTAATGTTTTGGAGTCGCGTGGGCGCGCGTGTGGAATAAAAAAACTCGATAGAAATATAATAAAATGTATGTAAAATTTAAGAACATATTATACCATACCATTTGCCTTGGCCGTCATGCACCCTTCGCCGTATTTCATGTGAAAAGAAATGTTTAAAGTGTGACCATTACAGAATGGAGAGTTTTAGAATTCAGATTGAGGCAGTGAAATAATCATTAATTTAATCTCCCTCCTTCAAAGAAAAAACGAACTCTTGCAGCGCACAAGGGATGCACGGGCGAGGAAGGTGACGCTGCAAAAAATATGAATAGATTTCTGGTGGGGATGGAAAAGGTGCGTTTTTATGATTTGTGTGATAGCTCAAATTTATCGTATTGACTTTTGCTTCAAGAAGTTGACGGTTGGTTGACGTTCACTCACTCCAAAGCAAAGTTCATTTCGTCTTAGCAAATACATAAAAATGAAAAATACATTTTCCCTCCTTCTTCTTTCTACTATTTCGCTCATTGTTTCCTTCTCGTATAAAAGCCATATTTTTATTGCTTGCAGCGTTTCTCTCTTGAAAACGGAAAATATGAAAAGAAAAAGTGGTCGTAAAAGGCAAGTGTTTGCCTTTTTGATGACTTTAAAGAAATATGTGAATACAAAAGGCGTATTTTCTTTCCCTCTCTGTTTGTTTTGTCTCTGTTTCAAGTTTTATTGTTTCTTTTGCTGAGATAATGCATGAATACCTATCTAGTTAGATTCTCCCAAGTTTAGCTTTTTTTATGCAATGCAATGCATCCCAGCAGCATGCCAATAATAAAAATGGTATGGAACCTGGGTTGCTTATCCTGATGATGATGATGACGATGATTCCATGATTTCCTTTTAACTTCGGGCGTGTTTGCTCACATTATTGCATTGCTTTCTTGTGTGTAATGGAGAGTGAAGCATGGAACTTACTGGGAACTTGATGACGTCCTGCCGACGCACATAAGGAAAGAGTGTTAAACCAGAGATCATAATGATAATGAATTTTTCCCACATAAATGGTCAGAGCATGCAGAGTGAAGAGGAAAGAGTTTTTGGGAGATCTTCTCGTCGTGAAATGCAATATGCCAAAGTTGGTCTGAAATCGCTGAGTTCTATCTGCGTAGGTCATTCCAGGGTTAAGTGAGTGCCCGAGACATGCAGTCCTGGTTGGGATATGAAATCCTGCTGACACAAACAAACACAAATATTTTGTAAACAAAAATAAAAAGTTATCTATTCATCTTGAAGAAAACAAAACAAATTTCTCTTGTTTTTCTCAACTTGAAACGGTTAAGTCGTTATCTCTTGAAAAAGCGAATTTATGGGAATGGAATAGCAAAATGGCCTTTTCCAATCATTTTATTTGCTTTTGTGTATTGCGTCCCTTATGCACTTTTACGAGTGCATTTGATGGTACTACTGCCGGAAGGGAGCGGTTGTCATCTGCAAGTGGAAGGATGATGCCATATAATATTATGCTTTCCTCCTTGAGCTTTTAAGACTATGACTTTGTTTCACTCCAGTCCAGAACGAACTCATGAAATTTTGAATTGTGTACAGCACAGATGCTTTTTCTCATATTCTTGACCAATCTCCCTCCCCCAAAATGGGATTTGTCTTCCTCTCAAGTATTCATGGAAAGAAGGAAGGAAGTAAAAAAAGTCATAAAGCTCGTTTTTCCTTTTGTTATTTCTATTTCGCATGCAAAATAGCTCATGTCACAGACACACATAAAAATGCATAAAAAAGCTGGAGTTTTTTTAGTACATGGATCTCATATCCTCTTTAGCCATCTCACATTAAATTATTCAAGGGAGAAATAGAGCCGCATTGCATCGCTTGAGACAATGTATGTATCTACATACATCTGCACAGATAGAACTTGAAACTCCAAAGATTAGCTTTTGCTTTTCCCTTTCTCTTTTCCGGAACTTCATCTCCTCCTCTTCAGATAGTGAAAATAGTTCAAATGACCTAAAAAAACTTAGGCAGTGGTGCAGTGATGAAGTTCAGTCAAATTATTTTCATTTGAAACTGAAAAGACAGAAAAGTTATCGACCTTTTCCCCCTTAAAAATGCAATAAAAAATTGTACTCGTGAAAAAAGGCCCAGGACCAGGCCAGACCACTTCTACTGGTGGTGGCAATGTGGAGTGGGGAATAGAAAGGAGGAAATTGAGAAAATGTAAGAAGAAGGAAAATACAGACATTATCTCCATCTCTTTTATTTTCACACTTTTTGGTTTTATCTGGAGTATTTTTAGGGAGAAGAGGAAGAAGAAGAAAATGACCGTCATAAACTTAGGTGAAAAGTGGGATTGGAAGAGGACATAAGACTCACTACTTACTCGAAAAAATGTGTATAATGAATGAACGTGTGCGAGTGTCTATGTCTATGGCCAGGCAGGGGCTGGCCATCTCCTAAAAAAGTTCTTGTTTAGCTTCCTTAAATGCATTATATAGAATCTAATTCCCCTCGCCTGAAGGAAAATATAGAGACAATTTAAATGTCTAATAATGTTCGTATCTCCTCTTCACCAAAAGAAACTTCATCTGTGTGGAACCTTAAGCCCTGAATAGAGTAACATTTTCTTCTCAATGTCTCACCCAAATTGCATGAACGAACGCCGTCTCACATCATTTTTGCAGTTCTTTCTTTGCTTCTGCAAAATTTCGCCAATTTTTCTAAAAAAAAGTTCTTTCGGGATATGGGATGAATGAATGAATGAACGGCTGGAGTGAAAGGAGGTCTTGTAGTCTCATTTTCCTTCTTTCTCTCCATTACTAATGCACGACTTCAGCCAAGGCTATAGTGGAGAACAGGAAGTGAAAGACTGAGTGAGTGGGTAAAGTTAACGCTAACCTTACAATACTTACTGTTGGTACAAGCCTTCCACTTTGTTCAGATTAAAAGTTTTTTCTGTGTGGTAGTGGTGATCACGATGATGATCATCATCATGGAGATGGGACCATGACCATGCCATGCATAGGAGAAGAATCTGCTTCGCTCGTGTTATATTCTGTTAGGAGATGCTCTTAATCAGGACTCAGGACAAAGAAAAGCTTGAAAAGAGAGAGAGAGAGATGGAAGATGTGATGTGATGAGATGAGAAGGAATTCATGTTCTCATCTCGGGCGTGAGTGAGAGGAGAAAGAACATTTTCACACTAGGCAGGCAGGCAAGCACACAAGTGTAATGTTGTAATGCAATGTGGGTTACTTTATCCTTTTATTGATGCTGCTACTTTCAAAGGAAACCATGAGTTGAGTTAAATGGTACAATTATCACTTTTCCCTCAATGTGCTTTGGTGGTGTGGTGGTGGTGAGTGTGATGCAATGTAAGTATTATGTGGACAGAATGGTCTCCACACAAAAAAGATGGCTCATTTCCTGTTTCGGAGAATTATCAGAGTGAATGGTAGTTTGGACAATTTTGACAACGTCTGCTGGATTTCAATAATTTGGGGATTACTTTAATAGACGTAGATAAATCTGGCATGGTGTGAAGAAACACGGAAAATTACCCCGAAAACAAGGCAAAATCATTTAAAATGGCTTATGGTGAAATTTCACGTGTATTTTCTTCCCTTCAGGAAGAAAGCAAAGCTATACTTTTCACTTTTGCATTGCATAATTGGATTACATAGTTTTCGGTTCGGATGGCCCGCTTGTAATTTTACTACTCAACAACTTCATTTCAAATTCTCTTTGTGAATAATGGAATAATGTAAGCATACTAGCATACGAAACCCTGGGAGCGCGTGCATGCCGTTTCTTTATCGCTCATCTTGTCAAGGCCTTCCTCGTGTTTCCGCTCTGTGATGTCACTGTCTCAGGTAAAAAGACTTCAGAGAAAAAAAGGAAAGAATTCCTTCTTTGCGACAACATCAAAGTCCCGCATGACGAAAGCATTATTGCAACCGCTGAAAGCAACCTCCGATGTTGCACTTTTCGACTTCTGAGTTGTTGACATAAGAAATTTTTTTCCTTTTTAAGCTTTCTTTGGCTGAATTACATCCATAAATGATGATGATACATAAGTCGATTTGAATCTTACTCTGTCCTTCATTTTTAATGACTTTATCAATTTTCATGAGCTTTACATTTCCCCTCAAAAGCATTCCACTTTAATAATTCCGTGGAAAAATGTAATTTCACCTTCCAAAAGGCTTTTTAACGATGTCAAATCGCACACATGCACCAAACTACCGCCGACCGCCAACACTTTTAGCATTCATTACCCATCTTTTAGCACCGTTTAATTACATGATTTATACGTACCCAACATGCTCATGCATATTTTTTTACAGCTTAAAGTATAAAACATGTACATTAGGTACAGTCCAGACACACAGCAGCAGCGCCTTCGAGAAAAAGAGCAGTTCCGTCCATGGTCGAGAACGTAAAGCCTTTCCGTTTTTATCCCTTTTTAATACCTTCTTCCCATTCCTCCTCCTCCTTCTTTGACTTCAGCTAAAGGAAGGTGCGCATGTTGCATATTTTATACCTGGAAATAAATATTTTTTGTGGTCTGTAAAATTATATTATCCACCGCCATCCATCTTATGTTCTCTTCTAGTAAATACATACACCGCCAACATTTTTTTTGAAAAGCCGGTCATTTCGTAAAAAACGCATTGTAAAAATCACGACTTACCATTTTCCTTCCCTTTCCTCCCGAGAGAATAATTCTAAGAAACAATTCCAAAAAAAGGCTTAGGTATTTTTGTGTGCCAAAGCATTACTGGAATAACAATAATTATTGTAAATAATTGTAACTAAAAATGAGAGCAAAAAGCTCATTTCTTTTTGCACGGGAGCCAACAGCCAAGGAAAGGGATTTTTATTTACAGCAGCTATAAGAACATAGGTAGGTACTTTATTATTATTCCACGTTTTGCCTAGTACTCCCCACAAAATCTCCCCATAGTACATATTTTTAGGTTTTCATATTCATACCCGGTGCCGAAATAAATTAGACACCTTGCAGCAATACCTTAGAAAAAAACTTCCTTTGAAAATGTTTATGCCTACTCATATCCATCCATAATCATAAAAAATGGCAATAGCCAAGAAAATGTTCTGTCGGTGGAAACGAAAGTAAATGAAATGTTAAAACGATTTGTTTTCTCCATTTTATGCCTGCTGCTTACTTATTCATATTATATTACTACCTTGAAGCGATAGTGGTGGCTTCGGTTCTTAAAAAAAATAACTTCTTCTCTGGGTAGCTTTCTGGAGCACTAAAACTAATCGTGACAATCCCGTGGAATGCCAGAAGTAATAATAATGATATGCTGGATTGCTCCCTCCACATTTGATGCATTTTAACAGGCTATTTTCCTCCGCTCATCAACATCCCTATCGCCTGAAAATAAAAGAAG
>JAHZNI010000665.1:0-12744 GCA_027744415.1 Seira ritae
TTATGATTATGATGATGATTAGGACAAGCCAAGTTGAAGCACTCGTCAAGTAATCACCACCAGCACCACCGATTTTTTTAACGGTCACCACATCACATCGCGAAAAAAAATCATCATACGAAAAGCCACAAGACAAGACTAAAGCTGAATAATATATTATATTAGTCTCGAATTGCATTGCAATTGCAATGAAAGCAATGCACCGTCACCACCACCGTCATCTCATCATCTTCATTTCATAATGCATTTTTTAAAGTTTCAAATTGGATCCAATTTGCACTCCAATTCTTCTCGTCGGTCCTCCGTATTAGCATTAGTCTCCCTCACACATGAACAGTTTTAGACATTTTGTGGGGACGACGAATGCGTTGCTGAGTCTGGTCTGAGCTTCTGAATTCAGCTCATCTACATTATTTTTTTACGAGCAACGAAAACGAAGATTCGGAAGAGGAGATAAGTTAGGGAACATGATGATGTCCTGTCTTCAAGCTTTGGGAGTCGACACTTCGCTCCACGTTTTCGAAAAAAAAGCAAGCCACGGATAAGTGAAAATACATTACCGGACGGACAAGGCAAGAGGACAGGACAGCTGCAGTAGTACATAATCCAACCAATCCAATGCAATATTATTTTTTCTCGCAAGTCACGAATTTTTCTAAAGCTGTTACGTTACGTTATGTTACGTCTTAAAAGACTTTTCAGAAATGTGATAATGGCAGCTTGAGCACGATCTCATCGTCACTTGAGAAGACCATCTTCGAGCTTCTGTACTGCATTTTCTCCCTCTTTTAAAGGAAAGGTGTTTGATTCTGATGATGATGACGATGAGGATTTTTAACAAAAGCTATTTAAGTAAAACGTAAAGTGCATTGAAAATTAGACTTGCGTAATGATAATATTATGAATATTCAAAGGAATATGGGGAAAATGGAGTAGTATTTATTTTGCAAATGAAAGGCCAATTGAGTCGGAAAAAGGAGGCCATTGTTTTAAAAGGATTTTGCGATATGGGAAGAAGAAAAAACGGATTGAGATTGAGAGAATTGGATTGAGGACGCGCACAGGCACATGCACATGTGTTGCTGCTCTTCTGCTCAGTCAAATCGGTACGGTACCCTGATTAAGATAAATTTGTTTAGATGACCAAGACCCGTATCAATCCATCATCCTGTCATGAAGAAGGAAAAGAAGAAGAAGTAAGCTTACAGAGAAAAGGATTGCGATTTGCAATTAAAGAAATGGATTGGATAATGATAAAAAAAAGGATAATGCAATACAGCATCGAATCGAACATCGAAGAAAGCGGAGGGAGAGGAAGTCAATTTTGCTCCGAGGACTTATAGCCGTAGTAAGTCATAGTCGAGTCGATAATATTATTGCATATTGCATTGCAATAAATATCATTTTTACGGTTAACTTACCTGCCTATTCCGATTAACGGTGGATGAGTAAAAATGAATGACTCAGCCAGTCACGCGTGGTCTTTATGGACCTATAGACTATGGCTATGGCTTGACTTGAGATTAATCATTGCAATAATACTAATTTCAGCGATAAAATATTCCTTTAATGAGGTATAAAAGTGCTCTGCTCAGAGTCAGAGACTGTAGTAATTAGTAATTACTCGTGATTGTAATTGCGAAAGATGGACATACATAAATGGAATTGACGAGGAGGTGACCAAAGGCGGTTTCTTCGGTTGCGCATTTTAATATTGAAATATCGGATGAGATCTAAAAATAACGGCGATGATGATAATGCCGATGAAATAAATGTTTGTTTTTAGGCGCTGCATTCTTTCCCTGAATCGCTTCGGTGATTTTGATTTTGAGTGCCATGGCGTGATTAATTGAGACTTTTGCCATGTATAGCTGAAGCAGTGAAGCGATGATGTCAGCAAAAATATATATTCACTGTAGAGTCTACAGACTAGAGCAGATCCAAGCTTCTTCAATCTTGTTTTTCTTTCTTTCGTTCGGTCGATTGAATCAGGGGACAAGAAGACGACGCAATCTTGAAGGGAAATCTTTTAATTGAGTTGTAAAACCATGATAATGTCGAGATGAGTCTTCAGACTGGTCGGGGCCTTCTATAACTCTCAGGCTTAAGAATTTACAGATTCTGATTATGTATATATGTTCAAGTTAACCTACATATTTTTTTATTGAGCTTAATCACAGACATTTAAGGGAAATGACATTTTAGGATTGTGACCAGACCAGACCAAGACCGCATCATTTTTTCATCTATAGTCTATTGTGATGCAAAAATCTGTGAGAAACAAAAATTAGTTGATGATCCATTCGGTTTAGATCGTAAATTGCAGTTTGACTTGTTTCACAAAAACTGAACTTCAATTTGCAATCTATAAACTTAAGTAACTTTTTTAGCAACTAAATGGGATGATATACAGGAACGTAATAGTGGATAGTTCATATTATTTATCTGCTGATCAACTTCTTCTTCGCATCTTTTATAGTTCTTCGCACTTTATACTTGAGTAACAAGTCGTCGGCCATTTCAGGTTGAACTAGTTATGTAAATGTCTTTCTAGCCAAGTGCATCACAGTTGAAGTCCGTCGTAATCTGTTTTCTTCCTAAATGGAAAGAAAGTATGTACCCGACCGAGTAAATTTGTGTTTGTAAATAAATAAATAAACATCATGCGCTTTCTGCAGTTTTCGTAGTAGCTGTAAAAATACTTAAGAGATGTTGAAAACTCCTTTAGTCAGTTGCACAATTATGGCAAAAACTCAGATTGTTTTGCTGAGAAGTGGACCAGGCCCTGTCAAGTCATTTCAGAGGTTTTCAATGTTTTCTTCGAGCAGGTGCAGGTGCATCCTAATTTTAAAGGGGAAAATATTTTTATTATGATTGCATTTTGCAGAAAAATAAATGAAGATGGAGATTATTTTGTTTAGGTTGCTATTTCTTGGTAATAAAACGGGAGAAATGAGTTTAAGTTTAGTATTTTGTATTAGGGTGAATTGTCTCATTTCTGGTTTGTGGAGATGAAAGGTGACGCACTTGCAATGTCTCCGACAACGCGAATTTCATCTACATACAGATACGCGTGCTCTTAGTATTCTATGTAGTTTGAAACACGAGATATATAAAGTTGAAACTACCAAAAATAAAATAAGAGAAAATAAAGTTTAAATTCGAACTAAATTTTATTTACTAACTGATCGATTTTCTCATTTTTTAAATTTACAGATGAAATCAACGTCATCGGACGATTTGACGGTCATCCCGATGACCATCTACACCTCTTGGGACAATCCAACCACAATCTCTTTTTCGGAGCCCGTGATAAAGTCTACAATTTGAGCGATGCAGATCTCTCCGAGAATTTCGTAAGTGCACTTTATTTACCTAAATATCATTTGTTTGTCACAAAAATTCATAGAAAATAAATGCATCACAATCACATTTTATTTTTTATCTCTTCGTAATTAGTCCAAATCTTCTTTTTATTTTTCTCAAACAAGTCCAATGCCAAAGCCAAGCCTAGAAAATTTGTTCTAAGCTCAAAAGAGACAAAAACTGTTTTTTCTCTCTCTTTTTTATATTACGTGACAAATTAGAGTAAAATGGGTGAATAGTGAATTGGCGAAGAATGCATCTTATCTAAGGAGAAAAAACACATTAGCTAACAATAAAGTAGGTGGTTTAAATGGTACATCTTTTTTTATTGGTCTAGAATCGCAATCTCTTGAATTCACAAAACCTACTTTTTTCTATATTTCTTTCACATTCACCTGCATCATCTCATCACCATCATGAAATGCACATCTTGCTATGCTACCTACACCTTAAGTACTCCTGGTCTTGTTACCGGCTACTATGTAATTGTACGCATTTTTCAAATAAATATATATATTTTTATGGCGAATTTACAAACCTTTTTTCTGTCGCGTTTTCTCGTTATCTCAATCAAGAATTATCGCAATTTGCAGTTCGCTATTTTATTTTATTTTGCGATCACAAAAAAATCATTCGTTTTTACGACTACCACTTCAACTACTACAGCTCCCTTTTACCCTACAAAATTGTAAAGTGAACAGACCAGACCAGAATCAAATAGGATCGGTTTTGTTTTCTTTGCAATTGCATGCTGCACGCCACCAAATGAAGGGCTGGCTCGGACAATGCCAAGTCAAATCAAATGCAATCATGCAAATTTTTCATAGAAAAAAATACAAAGTCCACCTTAGTTTTTATCGTTTCTATCGCAGGTAAAAGAAACAATCATGAGGAATGAATTGAATCTTCATGTCTATTTTACTGCGTTTGTTTTTGTTTGTTTGGCCTGGCCTGGTCTGGTCTGAAGAAAAACAGGCTGCTTTTCAGCAGTAAAAAACGGGACTTTGATAATTGCTCCTTCCTCTCTCTCCCCATTTACATTTATTTTTTTTGCAAAAAATGAGCAAAACTTTTCTGAGGATGATGATAATGAAGATGTGATGTTTCTTTACGAGTTACAAGAAATATATACCTGAGAAACGCAACAATGTCTTGGTCTCATCCTCTTTCGGCGAACAGAGACCAGGCCAGAGAGGCTGAGTTACCATGTTAGGGTCTTATAAATCCTCATAAAAATTGTCAAACGAATTGAACCTGCACAGTGGTTCAAGTCTTTGGTCTTATGCAATGTAAATGATTTGCGATTTTATTCAGAAAGAAAAATTGTAAAAAATCCTACTTTTTTTCTACCTGTTTTCTCTTGTTCTTCCTCCCATTCTTCTCCTGAGGAACATGTCAATTTTTCACAGAAAACATATATATTATTGCATTTTAAGAAGGTTCTATTGAATTTCAAAAGTCAAGAACAAGAGGAAGGTGAGGTGTTTATGCAAATCAGAATTAGAATAGGATGGAGGAAGAAAAAATCTCAGCCAGTCCTCACTCCTCACCCGCTGACATTATTAACATTAACCCGCAAAACCTATTAAGTATGATTATGTGATGTGATATGATCTAACTGTGATTGTGATTATGATTATATAAAAGTTTTTGTTTGATGTTTGTTTTTTCCACAGATCGTTAATTGGCCAGCCCCTGTGGACCACCAAGATATGTGCCAGCTGAAAGGTCAGGAGGAGTCAGAGTGTCACAATTTCGTTCGCGTATTTCACGGTCCACTCAACCCGAATGACATGAGTACTGTGCTGCCAGCCCCGGAGACATTCGCCCCCCGGAGCGGCATGCCTCTGGGAAGTCTGTCGAAGAAGCGTGGGAAGGAGTTGAAACTCTCAGAGAAGGATGGGAATAATAGTGTGGATGATGAGGAGGATGAGGATGACGGAGTGAATGATGAGGATCAAAGGTATCTGGTTTGCGGGACGCATGCTTTCAAGCCGAGATGCCGGTTTTACACGAAGGATATGAGGAACTATTCGGCAGAGTTTTCTGGGATTGGATACAGTCCTTTTAATCCGACTCATCATTCGACGAGTTTGCTACATGATGGCATGGTTTATGCCGGAACGGTGGCGGATTTTGGATGGCACGGATGCCCTGATTTATAGGCAGCCTCTGAGGACGGAGCAGTATTATGATTTGCAGCTGAACAGTAAGAAATAAATTAGTTCAGGAAATATATCTAGAAAATTTGAATATTTGAACTTGATTTTTAAATGATGTCCTCTTCGAAATTTAAAGGCCCATCTTTCGTGAGCTCCATGAGCTATGGCGATTTGGCCCTCTTCTTTTTCCGTGAATTCGCTGTGGAACACACAAACTGTGGCAAGGCTATCTTCAGCCGTGTCGCGAGAATTTGCCAGCATGACACTGGGAGCAGGAAACAGAAGGACTTCACGACTTTCCTTAAAGCTAGGTTGAACTGCAGCGTTCCAGGAGAGTTTCCTTTCTACTTTGACCATATCCGTAAGTTCATTTACCTCTGCTTTGTAATTTGCTTTGAAAGAATTAATTCTTATTAAATGTAATTTTAATTGTAATGCAGAGGGAACCAGTGAAATCTTCACAAATGTCCATCACCACAAGCAAGACCAAATGTTGTACGCCGTCTTTACCACAGCTCCCAACAGCCTCGGTGCCTCCGCAATCTGTGCATTCTCAATCAAGTCCATCCTCCGTGCCTTCAGTGGTCCCTTCAAAGGACAATCCTCAATCAACTCAAACTGGCTCCCCGTTCCCGAAAGTCAAGTCCCCAAACCCCGACCTGGCCATTGCTCCAACTCCGGCGACCCCCTTCCCGACTCCTCAGCCGCCTTCATCAAGAGCCACTCCTTAATGGACGAAGCAGTCCAGGGCGTCCCTGTCCTCACCCTTACCTCCAACACTGACAAGTTCTCTACCATCGCCGTCGACTACTCCGACTCCATCTCTCCCTACCACATCGTCTACGTCGGTACTGACTCCGGGAAAGTGATGAAATGCATCGTGAACGCCACCACCGCCCTCGAACCCGTCACATTGGAAAGCTTCCATCCCGAGCATGGCGTCATCGCCCAGTCCTGGAACGTCTTCCCCGGTTCTCCCATTAAATCTCTGCGTCTCATCAGCCCCCGCCGTCTCCTCGTTGTTACGGAGACAAAGGTCTCCATTATTCCAGTGGACAACTGTGATAAGTTCTCCGCTTCCTGTGGCCGTTGTCTCTCCATCCGCGATCCCCATTGCGCATGGAACGTTGAAACAGAGACGTGCGTTAGCTCCGCCTTGGGCGATAAGGCAATCATGATGCTACAGGCAATCAACACCGGATTCTCTGCCAAATGTCCGCCAGGTAATTGTTAAAAACCTCTCTAGAACATTTTTTCACACATTCTTCTTCTTTTCTTTTCGCGTAGGATGAACTGAAGAAGAAAAGAACACAAAAAGCAAATTGCTTTTTTTTCAATCATAAGTAATCATCTTTGTTTGTTCTGAGAATCATCATCATAATGAACTCCGTAATAAATTCTTTTTTGGCTTGACATGACATCGCATTTTCAAAACCCATTCATAATCATTCTCTTCAAAGGAGAAGGTGTGAAATCTCAGGATGTTTTCTTTTCTTTAATCTTCTTACATAAATTTTCTTCTTCACACCTTGACATGACTTTACCATACCATACTTACTTTTCTCTCTTCACAGGAAAAAAATATTAGTTGTGTTCTTTATGGGCATACAAAATACAGCATAGTCCTTTTTTGCGTACTTTGAAAGAATAAATTAGAAGAATGGCAAAGTTCAAATTCTTTTTTCATTTAATATTTTCAAATCAAGGTAATGACGACGATGATGATTCCTCCCGCGAATGTTGCACATGCACCAACACCAAGACCAAGGACATTCCTCCTCTTTCCCCACCCTTCCTCCTTCCTAAAAATCCTCAGTCAGGGGGCAAGTCTCTCCAGATTGAGACCAAGACAATAAATGATGATAACGATAACGAAAATACAATTGATGACGACGGACATACCAAGAGCAAGATGGACAAGGAAGGTAAGCCCAGTCTGATGCTGATGTGATGCATGACCTCGACTCGACCTCTCTTTTTCTAGAGAATTTTTTGTTTTGCATGCAACACAACACAAGCACTTTTTTATTTCCGTTTCGTGTCTCGTGTTTTATGTTATCTGTTTTAAAAAAATTTTGCTTGTTTGTTTGCGAAATTAATGTTGTTTTTCTGCATGAGTGTCGTCTAATTTTTTTTTGCTTTAAACAGAAACAGTGTTTGTGATTGACTTGGTTTTTAACGTTTTAATTTCTTTGTACTACCGTCGTCATTTGAAATGAACTGACTGGGCTTATCCTATTTCACCTGTTCCTTCCGCTTGCCTCTAAATCTATTGAATTATTTGTATTTCATCTACCATGTAGTCAAAATTGCTTTTGACCCGAGTATTCTCAAATTTTCGCAAACTTTAATTTGTTTTAATTTTTCCTATTTCCAGATTACGCTTCTTCCCTCGTTACCGCTGGCTCCAGCCAAGTGTCCAGTA
Source organism: Seira ritae (assembly GCA_027744415.1). Lineage (NCBI taxonomy): Eukaryota > Metazoa > Arthropoda > Collembola > Entomobryomorpha > Entomobryidae > Seira > Seira ritae. The sequence goes on from JAHZNI010000665.1 coordinate 7,954, forward strand.
AATCAATAGTAGTAGCCACCTTCACTTCCGGCATCATCTCCCTGATGGTCGGCTTCCCCGTGGGCTTCCTCGTGTGCAAGTGGCTCGCCTCCAGACAGAAACAAAACGAAAACATCGACGAATGCACAGCTCCACGCAGCGACTCTGAATGAGTCGCAGAGACTAACAAAGCCCATAGACTTTGTGGTGAATGTGTCGCCGGCAAATAATAAAAATCCGTTGAAGAACAATTTGAACACGGAGACACTTGAGAAAACTGTGAAAAAGATTTACCTGTAGTGACAATATTCTGCGATTTTTTTTCTAAACAAATGTTGTTCAGTTTTTTTTATCACAAAAGTATAACTAAAGTCGCAATGAAAAAAGTTTATTTATCAAAACGTATAAATATTATTCAGTAAAAAAAGTGTCATTTCATGATGAGAAGTAGCAGTTTGAAGTCAACGGATTCTAGTCAAAACGGAGTACCTGAATAGAACAAGTTATTATTATGCCGGAGAAAGGGAAGACATCATCAGGCTGATCAATTAATTGCGGGGAGGCTGAGGCTTATCAATCATAGCCGCGGGGAAGAGGTCATCTTAACGGGAGGTTGCGGGGCGGATTGAGACAAACAAAGGATACAGCAAGGTAAACATTTGAATGAATTCGGGAGAGGGAGTCACTTAACGTTGAACCCTGGACCAAATTACTGTATTGAGCTCAAAGAAAAATCCCAGTGCATATATACCGCTTAAAGCATTTATATAGTTTAGCTAAGCTTCTTATTTCTCCGGCTTCGCCAAACTTTCATTTTATCAATCAAAACATGTATTTTAATGTTAAATTGTGTTTTTATAAATGTGTTCATTTTTTGTTGAGACATTTTCTGGTGTCGTATCGTAGGCATAATTTTTAGATACTGAAAAGTAGTACAATTATTGATGTTGTTTGTTTTTGATTGTTTTGTAAAGGTCACAATCACCAGAAATTCGAGGAAGAAAGTAGATTGTGAGTAATATATCTGACAATATAGTAGTGATCTGACCAATCATTTTTAAACATGATGCAGATATTGAAATGACGATATATTAAGAGTGTCAAATTGAAAAAATTGTTCAGAGAAATTTAGGAGACTCAAAAGTGTGAGTTACAGAGATTGACAATGGCAGCTTAAATGATATTCACACTCTGCAGTAGTATTTCATTTTTTGTAATATTTTTTACTGTTTTGTGCACAAATTGTAAAGTATTTAGGAAGTAGTATTTAGAAGGAAAATTATGTAGACGTAAAATATAGAAAAAATAAGCACTTTTTTGTTATATTGAAACATTGCTCATGAATGTGTATATTTCTGTGGATAGAGTGTGTTAATTTGTTATTATCTGTGAATATAATGGGTGGGTCGGTGGATAGATGAACTCTTAACTTTGCAATATTTTCTGGGGACTTGGGACACGGAAAAAATATCGAACCGCAAAATATAATATTAATATATCAAATTGTCTTAAGCTTTTCCCTTTTTTTTTGTTCAATTCGTGTCAGTGTATGTGATCGGATCGGTGGATCTAAATTAAGTATATCGCGTGACTATCGCCAAGATATATTGATGTCAAAAAGACTAATAATGAATGCCTTAATAATTTACGAAGAAGACTATAAACTTTTACCTTTCGCTCGGATGGTAAATAATTACCACGACATGAAGACTCCTCCCTTTCCAAATGGAATACTAATCGACCCAGAGAAATTTGTTAATGCTTACCTAAATTGCCTATAATGCTCGAGTACAGTTTGAAAATATATTAGGAAAATGTTTCCCGTGCCTTTTTTTCTCTTCAACTTGAAAATTTCAATTTACTTCATGTTCATAAGTTCTTATTCCAGTTGTATTTGCATTTCTTTGTGTTCCTTTTCGGTTTCGGTCCTTCGACTATATTTCTCCATTTTTACGCGTCCCTAATTTTTGTTCGTGTGTAAATGTAAAATTAATTATTGTAGATAAATGATTGTATTGTTATTGTTTTGTCTTCATTTCTTTTAAATTTGTTTTTCAGTTAAGCGTTTTAATACAAAAATATTTTTATGTACATCAGAGCTTTCTATTTTTACAGTTAATTTAGCCAATGTTTGTTTTTTATCCTTTAAAATAATAGGTGACATGTGACATCAATCTAGAATAGTATTAATTTAATTATAGTTGACTAGTTAGTTGGTTGAATGTCTTACAATCCGATCCAGAAATGGATTTTTTTATAAAAAATATTATTTCAATAAAAAATTAAACAAGATTAGATCAAATGCCTTATTACCAGGTTTAATGGTTTTCACGAAAAAGGCGAGAGGAACATGGCATGAATGAGATTCATGAAGTAATACAAATTTGGTTGTAATAGTCATAGCTACTGTGGTAGAGGCGTTGATGACACATTGGGCGCTATTGAAGTACCGTTATTAAAGCAGTTTACAGATGGCTCCATCAATGCAATATTTAATTGGACGAAGATCATAATGTAGTTGAGAACAAGGGTGAAAATCTGCATAAAAAATACCAAATTAGAACTTAGAGTGCATAATACCTACATAACCATGTGTATTCAGTCTCATATTACCCCTGACGCTAGTTTCCGATCAACAGTGAAAAATCCAGACGCAGTTAACTTCCATTCCCACTCCACAATTTCCTGTATGACGTCCTCCATCTCGAGCTTCTCCAAAGACCAGGGCAAATTGAGAAATTCCCTGTGAAGCCGAAGCTTAGCTTCCCTTTGCTATTTCAAAACGAACAAAATTAAGAAACGTGCGGCATTTTTTAAGCAATATTTTAACAACTTACTCGCTCCTCAATCAAATGCCCTGACTGTAAACTGTACGTGAATATCCCATTCAGTATCAATATCATCGCATCCGCCATCATATTCAACTTGTTACTCGACCCAATGACGAAAATCTGCGAAGATGTAGCCACAAGGTTCATCGTAAAAGCGCAAATGAACCAAAGCACAAGGGTGGAGAGCGCGTCATTCGTCAAATTCTGGAGATCCTTGACTTCCTCAAATCTCTGAATGACATCTTGTCGCTCCACGAATCCAAATGACATGAAGCTTTTTCTGCATTGCAGGATCAACTTTGTTCTTGAAAGCTTTTTTCTTATGAAGGTTTTCGTTTTGATTTCCTGTACGAATTATATTGAAAATTCCGCCATTTCCAGCGTCATCCTCAATGCAATGAATATTGCTTGTAAGGACCGGAAGTGATCTTACTGACATCCTCGCAAAACACGCAGAACAACTTTGAGACATTTTGTGAAGTAAGAAGGATCACAGCGAAAGCAGAGTTGGACACAATTGTGAAGGGTGCCAAGACAAAGACGAAGTAAGCAATACCATAGCCAACCACTCCCAAGTGAGTCAGCCATATATCTGAGTTTTCATTCGTGCGGACGAAATCCAGCCCTTTGGTGAACAACAGAATCGTTGCTACAACATACGAAATAGCGAGCAGCACGGACTCGATGTCCAGAGAAAATCCTAATATTTTTCTTTGGCATTTTTCCAGAGGAATATGCCCCTCAGGTTCATTCAAAGTTTCCAATAGCCTTCCAATTTTCTTCGCGTTTAGGAAAAATGAGAATCTTTTGAAGGCGGAGAACGCTGTGAATTGAACCAAGGTGAAGGCACGAACAAGTCTCCCAAAGCGATGGTCATCATCCTGATAGAGGCCTTCACTGTTGTTGATGATGAAGTCGAGGGTGATGAATATGTAAGCTATGAAGAATGCGATTGAGTAAAATGTGGAGAAGGTAAACCACGACTTGAAGCTCGGATTGCCCCAGGGATGTTTTAAGAGGAGCACACCAAACAACCAAGCCAGCCAAGTGGTCACGACCAGGCCTTGCATAGCCATGGTGACTGGGGGAGTTGCTTTTGCCTCCGCGGACGATTGGAGACTGAAAGAGAAATAGAGGATTAAGGATTAACTGTTGCGTGCTTTCAATGGGATGGGCAGAGTAAGCTTGTCTCAAATTTTCTTCCATTTATTTAGCTTTGTCAAAGCGACAAGAGCCATCGTTAGAAAGCAAACCGAAATTAATTGCAATATTATTTAAAATCTCCGGAAATATATGTAGTTGATTATAATCCTAAACAGTTTGAAGCACACGCCAGAAGAAGTTATGCATTACTTTCATTTATTGACCCAACGGTGTAATTTTTACATATATCTCGTAAGTCTCATAAGGCCCCACATAAATTAGTTGGTAACTAAGATGGTCCTTTTTATGCATTATTGGGGTTAGTGTACTGTAGGGGAATTTCTTCGTTGGCATCACTTTGTAAAACAAATTAAACATAAATCAGTTTTGATTTTCTCCGTGTTATTAAACTTCAAGTACTCCATATTATGTTTCGGACAACTTCTAAAAATCTAAAAATGTGATCTTATCTTTTAAACCAATTAACCTTTGTTTGGGTTGAATAATTTTTAGACGATCTCAGAAGAAATGCACGCGCGTCTAGCGCAAAAAACCGACTGGAATGTCTCAAAAAATTATCCCAAATTACTACAGCTTATCCACCAAATATTTTTTTAAAAAATATGTACAATAGTACAATAATCACAAAAATTTTATATTTAATTTAATACATTTAAACTTTAAATATTTTGTTACTCTTTGTGACAAAATGCACGAATGAATAAGCTGATGAGATAGAAAATTCTATGTGTAAAAATTAATGTACCCGTTTTCATTCTGATATCAATGATATTTGCATTTGGCCTAATTGCATTTCCATCTAAATTGTTTTCTTCAG
>JAHZNI010000666.1:0-19665 GCA_027744415.1 Seira ritae
AAATCCAGATACTTTGAATCTATCATTTTGACATCATATCATAGCCTTTTATTAGTCATGACCATGGTAGGGCATTGGTCGTGGTTATTTTTATGTCATTAAGAACAGTTAATGTTAATCTGAAAACTGAAAAGCTGCGGGTATCATCACGTAAGGGCCCCTTTACTTATTATGATACTCCCAGCTTGAACCTAACCTGACTATACTATTCAATTAAAGAAGTATACGTTTTAACTTTTAACGATAATCATGGAAAACTTTAAGAAATTACGGATTTTCTTACGGGATCGGGAAATGCTCATTTTGAACATTATGAGGCTTTCGCTTTACTAGCAACAACGACCACACAGAAGTAGAGGCAAAACCGGCCGTTTTGAAATCTCGAAACTTCAGGCTCACAGTTTTAGTCGCTCGTTTGCAATTAAAACTTAACGACAATTCATTTCCTTTTTGCTTTATTTAGCTCTTACTTTACTTTTGCTTCTGTATCGTATTTTTAATAGAATATTTATGCACACAACGGAATCCACTTTTTTAAAATTAAAACAACGTGATATTATTGCACGCAACTAATAGTAAGTTCCAAATGGATTGTTGTGAAAGCTGATGTAAACATGAAAATGTATATGTGAGCATAGTTGGAACGTATGCCGCTACGAGGAGCCTGTCTGTTTTCTGATGAAACGCGACCAACAATGATAATGATTCAATGGTGACTTGAAATAGAAGTTCCAAATGGATTGTTGTGAAAGCTGATGTAAACATGAAAATGTATATGTGAGCATAGTTGGAACGTATGCCGCTACGAGGAGCCTGTCTGCTTTCTGATGGAACGCGACCAACAATGATAATGATTCAATGATGACTTGCCCTAGGAAAGAAGCCATGATTCGAAATAAGCAAGTAGGTAGTATTACTTTAAAGATAGAGCCAGGAATGAATGTCCATTCATGAAATTCGGCGAAACAAAGCACTTTCAATCCGTTTTTAATCAAGGTTTTATTGTTATTATATACTGTAAATATCAATACATATAGCTTTTATCCATTTTCATACATAATTTTCGGTACATGGAGACTCTACAAATAGTTCTACTTATGGTTAAACTTATTCTAAATAAAACCAATATCATCTTTTCAAGAACATCAATCAAATAATCTGCTATTTTTTTGTGGTTTAGAGAGAGAGAGAGAGAACAAGCATTCCTTTTGTAATATTACGTATTAGTTTATATACAGTGTACATAAAACTGATTTCTTCACACGATATATCTTTTTTCATAGAATATCATAAGCTAATTTGTAGTTTAGAGAGAGAGAACAAGCATTCCTTTTGTAATATTACGTATTAGTTTATATACAGTGTACATAAAACTGATTTCTTCACACGATATATCTTTTTTCATAGAATATCATAAGCTATAGATTACTTTAAATTTACACATTTTAATTACACTTGATCATAGTGTATAAAGTAACTAATAGTTAGAGAGATTTAGAATGCGCAATTGACTTCATTCGTGTAAAACAGTATTATCCTCCACAAAATTTTTAATAGAATAGACAACGTTTTCTTCCCTATTGAAATATATTTTTTAAAATAAACGTTATGTAATTTATACGAGAACGAGTATTTCGTCACAAGTGTCAACAAACAAAAGAATTTATTAGGTGTAGCGTAATTATTCGTTTAATTTTCACCAATTGCAAGCAGTTTTAACTAAATATTTCTTGAATATTTATTTTTATGCATGTATAGATTTTTGATAAACTAACAATTAGTTAGATCTTATCCTAACCGAATTCAAATGTAGTGACAGAATATATTTAATATACATTTTCTAGAACTTACCACTATTCATCAAATTTTATTCCACTGGAAAACAGTTTTACTTCTACTGGCATTAATTTTTGATCTCCATATTTTAGATTGTATCTTTGACTTACTAAACGTGCCTCGCCTAATAATACGACTTTGCCTAAAAGTTTATAGGAAACAGTGTGCTCTTTCTTTGGATTGGAATTTCCGAATGAACCTGACCGATCTCATTGGGATTTCTTTCGCTTAACATTTACTGAATTATACTACGATTCTGATTGAGAGTAAAGCACGATAAATAAAAATGCACAAACTTCTATAGACCTATCTAAATTCTATTTTTACAATTTGTCTAAAAATATAATAAGTAAGTGGTTTTAACATCTAAAACAATTCAAGTGTAGTGTAGTGCTGGATCCAGCTTTACAAAATACCTTACCTTACTTTCTTAGTCAAGCCCGAGCCTACTTTCTTATGCGTCACACATCATGAGTAACGAACAAAATATCATGCAAAACTTAACAAAACAAAAACTTTACAAACGATAAAAAACTATCCATCTCATCTCGCCAACTCGCAGACGAAGAAACCTCACTCGAAAACGAGAATCACATATATTTTTTGTAGCATTATTACTGAATCATTCCATTGTAAAAGTAGGACTCGACTGGTTTCCTCAGCTCATCAAACATTTGCTTAATTATGTACCTATGCAGGTTATGAAGAATCGATGAGCTTTTAATTTGGAAAATGATGTCTCAATTTCTTTTAAAAGTACTGTTGCAGAACTTTCTCTGTATTTTCTTACTGTACTCTTGGTCTTTCTCTTGATTTCTTAAGTGTGTATGAGAGTCAATTACTGATACTTCAACTGGCTTTTTGACAAAGGGTTTCGTTTGCTAAGACTAAACTGACCAAAACACTAAACGATTGTTTGCACTTATTTTGCACGCTCAACTCTTCACAATCATGCCGGTCACAACCGCCTTAAATTAACTAACAAGCAACAACGACAAAATAATGCTACCTTAACCTTTTTCTTATTAATAGGCTTGTGCAAGCATGTTTGAATTTAAGGTACTGAAGAGAAAAAATGATGCAAATATAGAGACTGAACTAGGTGATTGGAGATACTTGTGGTGTGAATATATTATTATATAACTTTAGAAATACATGGATAATATTCAAAGCCCTAACCTAATCCGCTTTAATTCAAATAGTTTTAGAACATGTATAGCAAATCAATACATAGTACTTATAACATAACTAAATTAACAATATCGAACAGTACGGTGTAATGAACCAATGACTTGAAATATCATCGTATTTTTTTATCTTCTTTATTCTTGGCTCGATTTTCACTGTATGTACCTTAAACAATTTGCTTTTGCTTAAAAAATCAGGAAGTCATTTTGTACGGTAGTTCGTGTGTAAACTTCTTAATGTGGATACCTACTTGGCCTTAACGATTCCATTAAGAAAAAACGTTGCATGACACACCATTCGAACTTCAATATTTCATGCATTCAAATTTGTTCATTGCTTGCATACTTTCCTTTTAACAAATTCTACATAAAAGAAAAATTAATACAGAAAGGGATGTGTAGTGTATGTGTGACAGTGACATTATTAGTGATTCGTTTTCCTGTGTATAAGTTATGATATGCAAATCAGCATTTTTAAATAATACGGCGAAAGACTAGATTTCCCAAATCCAAACCTTTTTTAAATCGTCCTAACCAGTTTTGGTACCCAACATGAGAGAAAAAAGCTACAATTTTTGAACTTACACCAATAATAAAGTATCTCTTGACATAATGATAATAATAATAATCTTAATCACTCCGAAAGTATCACTGAATTATACATCAGCACAAGACGCTGTATGTATCCAACTAGTTCTTTTTTCAATCATGGTAAACTTTTTTGGGTAAATCTAGCGTATCAATGTCTTTCTCTACCATCAGCGCAGCAATTTGTGACAACTAATTAAGTTATTTGCTGTGTGTCGACATTAAAAGGGACATAGTAAAGAGATCAAGCCATAAAAAATTTCATCGACTTTGTTGTAGCCAACTTTTTCACAGAACCCTTATGCCATTTTTTGCGCGCATCATAAACCACAGTCAATCTACACACCTTTCACTCTTACGACATGTAATAATAATAATGATGAAAATAATAAAGCTTTTCCAGCAAACGAGTTTAAATGAACAAGATTTCCTTATCATACTGCATTTAAAATGTTTTATAAAAAGAAATAACTTCATGTTCATATATTAATATTTATCTGTGCAGCTAAAGCAAAAAGGCAGTTAAAGTGGGCGACAAAACTTACACTCATAGTCATAATTCACAATACAACTACCGTGAAATTTTAATTAGTTTAACTACTCTGCATTAATTCTAATTTCTAGTAAAAGTTTTATTTTCCTATGTTTCAAGAAAAAATCTATGTTTCTGTAGATAAAAAATTAACAATTAGACACAATTCATTAACATATGCAAAGATTAGATGATAACTAGCCATTACGATAAACACATTTTTCATTTATTTATTAATACATTTTATACGATTGTTTTAGTTTTTGTAGCAAAAAATTACAGTTACAGTAACATTCCAAACACAAACCTTACTCTCTTGTATACTTGGCCCAATGTTGGGGCAAAATGCAACAACCCTTCAGCAGCATACCAGTTCTTCCACGTTTTCTCACTCTCTACATCATTCATTCCTTATGGTAATTTGCCTAGTCACCATATTACAAAATGTCTTCTTTGAATCCATTTGTGATAGTTTTTGATTCACTTAAATATAAGAACTTTGTTATTTACATTAAAACTTAATAAATTGTGGGATATTTTAAATCAGAAATTCTGAAAGAGCCTTTACCTATAGTTTTATATGTACATGTCATGTCTCGTGAAACTACCATCTTTGATAGATTTTACTAGCATACACAATCCCGGTTTCTAATAGAATTTCTTTTGCATGCTATTTTATTCTTTCCTCATCCTTATCCTAACAATCATCTATGAAAATCGCTTTGTCTAATCGAGAATATCCTGGCAAAGATAGATTATAAGTAGTAGGATTTTATGGGTAATGCAATGTATATATAAAATATTTCGTATTTTCTGGTCCTTCCAATCATAACAAAAATGCTTATCTTAATACAATGGAATGATAAATATTATGCGTATTATGTTCATCTAGAGAAGGGCTTGAATGAAAACGTATAACGTTTGTATACTTCGACTGTATCAAAGCAAACAACGTCAATAAAAATTTGAGTGCTTGCTTTGCTTCGCCTTTCTCTTAAACTGTCTCTATCTGCGTATACATAATTATGTAAGTAATATTAAAATGAAGAGTTCCAATTAGAGAGGATCGGAGTATTCTGAAGGAAATTGATTTAACATACAATGTTCAATTTTTAGGACCCTGCCCAAGTGAGTTGTTACTTTTTAAATGATCACTACTGACGCGATTAAGTTTAGGAGTTATGAGCTGGAAGCGGGAAGCCGAGCGTGCGAGCGTCCAGTCTCATCAACGCTTCAGACAAGTCGGTAGACTGCTGGCCAAGGATGGAGTTGAGCTGATGAGGATGATGATTTAGAGCTGGATGAGCGTGATGCAAATGATGCGGATTAGGCATGGAATGTGGAACTGGCTGCCCCAAATGGTGCTCCGGGATACGGTGATGACCTCCGTGTCCATTTGCAACATGATTTCCGGGTGCCCCTGGGTGATGTCCGGCTTGAGCGTGTTGAGAAATCATAGAGTTCATGTGATTTCCAATGATATCACCATTTGGTCCATTATGTTGAGAGTTATTATTATTGTTACTCGGGCTAGATCCGCCATTCTGGTTTGCATGAGCATTTCCCTTCGTGTTGTTATTATTGTTGTTTGCGGAGTTATGATTCTCAACAGCAATACGAAGAGCTTCAGCTTGGGAACGGAGAAGAGCTTCCGCTTGCATACGGACATCAGAGTTCATCATGTCACCAGGATTGTGGGGATGTAGCATGGGACCATTTTGTCCATTTGGGCCGTTAGAGAGCATTGCTGCCATTTTCATCGCATCCTGCAATTTTCCAGAGGATTGAATCATTCCATTTTCACCGCCAACAATGTGGTGTCCCGCTCCAGGATGATGGTGTCCTGGTGGCGGTGGTGGCAAATGCGCCGGATGATGAGAATTCTGCTGGTGATCATCACGTCCACTTACATTGTTAGAGCTGTCACCGGACGTGTTATGTCCACTCATGCCAACATCGTAATCCTTGGATCGAGCATCCCCATTAGCGTTGGGATGATGTCCACGGGTTAACTCCAATGGTCCATTATTCACCGGGCTGGACATACTCATGCGAGAGTGTTGAAGAACGCTTGGATGTGCAGAAGAGTTGTTTTCGAGGGGCGAGCTGAGACGACCTGAAGATTCCGAGCCAGAAGGAGACGGAGGCATTGGAAGGTTAATGCCCAAAGACCCATGCTGTAATCCTTGGTTCTGTACATCAATTAAAACACCTTCATATAAAAATTCAATTTAATTACCATGCGTCTAGACATCAGCAAGAGTGGACATGAGTAATTAAGCAAGAAAAACAAACCTGTTGGTTTCCAGCAAAGTGGTGTCCACCAGCTTGGGCCATGGCTGCTACTGCTGCTGCAGCCAAAATATTTTCCCGTTCTCTTCTTTCAGCAGCAGCACGACTGAGAGTGTATTGCGCTGCAAATTGATGCTTAGGATCCATTCTCATCTGTTCCATGTGAGTCAGCAAGCCTATTAATTACGAAAAATGAAGGTTGCTCATTCATTCCGACTTCCTAAAAACGCACTAATTTTTATATCATCATTCGAATCGTTTACAATTAGAATTTTTAATTATTTAGGTTAAATCAACACATTTTCAACATCATGGACTAATTTCCTTTTAAATCAAGGAAAAAAATAACTTACTTGCAACACCAGATGCATTCGGATCCTTATGGGTGTGTTTCATGTGCTCCATCAAAGCCTCGCCTCCATAGAAGGGCTTGTGGCAGATAGGGCAAGTCACCAAGTTTGGTCCCCCGATCATTCCACTGTGCTGCTTTGAAAGAAAAATGGAAAATGTTTCCCATTAGACCTTTTTGTTTTTGAATACTTTTAAAGTACATTAGGAACTATTTTTCGCTTAACATTACTTTTGCATGTTTCATGAAGCATTTAAGCGATTAGCAATAAAATTCTGATTTAGCTAAAAGCTCTAAGCAATTCATTGATCCAATTACAACGAAACCTACTTCAAATGTATTTTTTATATCTCACCGTTCCCTTCAGTGTGACATAAGCATTAAGCGTTGCATATTTCCTGAAGTAAAAATTAAGTACTTTTTTTCAACCTTCGCAAGCGGAAAATGCAAAAGCTTCATGCAACCGCCTCATAAACATATTCCCTTATCCAGCTCCAGTCTTTTTTATGAAATTGGCCTAATAATCATAAAAATGAATTAACTAGAAAACCCTTTGCATTTTTTGAGAGGTCCACAGTCCACACAACTAATAACTATATCAAATTATACTGTCCAGGTAAGCGCAGTCATTTTTGACAGCTCACAGGGTCATATTACTTATCTGTAGCACGGCAATATCCAACGCCTTTTCACTCCCAAATAATCATACATTAACAAGGATTATTACAAGAGGTAATTTGAACTTAGAATCATTTTCTTCCTAAATTCCATGAGAAAAACTGGTCTACTTCTCAATTAAAAATGATTTGCGTGACGGTTGGTCATCCGACGAACGTAATGTATTGCAATGAGTTGAGTAATATCACTTACAAAAAAAATCATGAAAACCTTGCCCACTCAATGAGCACTTGTTTATGAAGAGATCAAATTATGAATTCATCGGAATCATGACTTGTTCTTTTCTTTTAGATTTCATGCAGTGGCTATATACGATCCAGTTGTAGCAGAAGCCATAACGAAGCTCGTATTTAGGTAGTAACTGGTAGTTTGTAACGATTATAAAAGCGTCATTCGTAATGGGAATGGAGTCAGCGTGAACTAGAATCGAGCACTTTTCTTGAGAGAAAACTCCTCTCCTCAGGATTTTTCCGCTTTCTCCTCACCTTGTTTTTCTTCGACACATGCCCAGCAATAATAACAATAAAAATTGTATTTTCTGCGACAACAAGCTATTAACGACTGGATTTTTAAATGTTGAAATGAAATGGATATCCATAACCCCTTCTCCAGGGCCTCTCAACGTCTCAACGGCACTCACGTGTTCGCTTTTTTATTTTTTACGCATGTTTGGCCGCGCTGAAGCATTCCTATAAATGACTCGATAAATACTTTCTATGTATATTAAGGCACATTTTTACAACTACAGGAGAGTAGGTACATTGATTTTATAATTAAAGTTTACCAACCGCCGTGACCACTACCTATAGTACAGGCAATAAATGAGCATTTTACTATTTAGTTCGCCCTAGGATCAACCCTTGTGATCGCGTTTTTTTTTACTTTTACGATTCCTCCCGTTTTCTTCCCGTTGTAAAAAGTGAGAATGAAAAAGTATCAAGGTATGAACATCTTGGATACTACATACTTCTTCCTACAATGGAATTATTTTTAATACGCTCATGTAGGTATAACATTCCTGAAAAACAGATTTTTTTCTGCGAAAAGTAAATAAACATGGGTAATAATGGGTTTATTTTTGGCTGATGTTTGTACAAGAAATGCCAAGTATAGTTGTAGTACTAGTAGCCAGTATGCGGATTTTTCTTTGCCCTGAGCGATTCACAAAAAATAGGGACAAAAGGCTTAGAGCGAGTATCATCATTCCAACCGGCTGAAGAAATATAATTGGGGATTATTTTTTTTATAAAAAATACAATCATTATTGCCATTACCTCCGAAAACGGCTTAATTACGCTTTGCCACATAACTCAGCTTTATTATTTCATCGTCATTAAATTAAAGTAATCACAGGGTGCTATTTGCTTTTTTACCTGTGAGCTTTCATCAGATTCCTATTGAAATGGAGAACGTGTAATTAAATAATGTTCTTTGTTTGAAAAAAACATTCGTGATAAAATCAAAAACCAACATGAACCATACCAAAAATGTCCTTCTTTGAATGGGGTCTAATCCACCTAATAATGTGATTTTTTCTCGCGATATGCGTGCGTTTTTGCTTCGAAGTCCCAAACTCGCATGTGCATGTGCGATTCAACTGTGAATGCTTTTGTATGTATTTTCACATAAGTTGGCAATTTCATGACATGACAGTATTTACCTTTACTACTGAGCTTACCTACTGTGTGATACAGTAAGTTGTTTCAAACGCTAAGTTGGTTGGCGCCTATCTAACTGAATAACTAAGATTTTCTTTTCACAATTAATTCCGTGCATTAAAGAACTTCATCGTCTTATTACAGTAAAAAGGCAGACTTTTTAAACGGGTTATCATTTGATATGAAAATGATTTCCTCCGTTGGGCATGTCCTTTGAAATAGTGTACACACGTGGTTCGCAACTCCCAATTTTTTATTATGACATTAAATGGGATGGTTATTGCTCGTACGTGACCATGAACCCAATATCATTTGAAAGTGTGAATTTAGACGCACCACACAGTCAAGTCAACAGTGTTTACAGCAATATGAGCTTCTGAGCCGTTGTCTGTTAGTTAAAAAGGAATGCCCAATTAACCTGATAGTGTCATTGTCGTATGCAATCGAGTGACGAATTCTTNTGTCGTATGCAATCGAGTGACGAATTCTTTTTTTAATAATAAGTCGAATTCGGCACTGTCCTATTGTTCCATAAAAATGGATTATGCGAGTTTCATCAGGTGTAAAGAAGGCATTTGGTTTGGTGTAACAAAATGAATGAAAGGAATAATTCCCTCGCTTTTTCCACTCATACATTTTATGATCCTCATGCAGCGGGAGCCACAACTGCATCCGGTCAGGAGAAGATTCTATCGCTTCTCATCATCATCAGCATCGCATTCTCTCAGGACAAAAAAGGTTGAGAAGAGAGGGGACGGTTTAAATCTATAGTAAGGCAATGAAATGAATGCACGAACACTTCGTATTTTTATTCTTACTACCTTCTCTATTGTTCGTTTTTTCCTTCCTCCTAGATGAGGGTACGTACGTACAGCATCTATCCACTAATAGCCAAGCATAAAATAAAAATGCCTCTTTTATACACGCATAATGTGTAATAGTTACACCTGCATTGTACTTTTTTCAAATGTACGCTGTCATCCTTTCAAAAAAGAAAAAAACTACAACCTTTTCAGCATAATTTTTACCTGAGAGAATAAAGAAGGAAAAAAGAACTATTGGATCTTGCAGAGACCAACCGTTGGGCTTGCTCCACCTCATGTGTCCCCTGAATTTTTTTTGCATTTAATTTCTCTCACTGGCACTATTTTCTTGGCAAAAGGACTTTTTTTGAAAATATCAAAACTGAATGGTTTTTTCAATGACCCCATGACCAACTAAGAATTCTTTTGGTATGACAAGATGTGACCACAGCTTATTTTCTACTTCATTTACAAAGTACATTACCTTAAATTACATTAAAGTTCATTACATTCTAGGCTAGAACCAATAATGCAAATTTTTACAGGTACGAAATTGCAGAAAAATTCTGTTTAGTTATATGAGACCTATCCAGAGATGCACACATATATTCCCTATCCTTGTCCTTTTCAACTACAATAACTTTTATTATACTTTGGTGAAATTTACGACCGGCTCGAGAAGAAACCATGTGTAATTACTCATTAAGGAGAACTACTTTGACCTGCTAATTACTACACTGAGCAGACAGAAAGATGATGGATGAGGCCTACTCACTGTCTTATCAAATTAAGCATTTAGTCTTCATATGCGTACGGCGCTTTCCTTGTTTTCGAAAAATGTTTGTTAATCCCTCGCTGGCTTACAAAAGCATACCTATGGCCGACCGGTTCAAAAGAGTTAATTTACAGATAGTATTGAGCCATTCGCACGTAAATGAATGCTGGATCTCCACCACAGAGTCCAGTCTAGTGATAGAATTTCACGATAAGTGTCTGATTACAAGACTATTATGTTCATCTAAGTAGAACGAGACAACTTACAACATTCCTCGTCTCAGTATTTGGGAAGGAGATTTTCAAGAAAATGTTTCTGCAACTAATCAACATGGTTTTTTCCAAAGCTTGCCTGATGATCTTATCCACTAAGCAAGTCCTTTCATTAGCAATATAAGTAAAAAAGGAGTATAGGAGGAAATAAATAAAAATGGCAATTTCTCCACCACATTCTGCATTCATCTCCTGCAATTTACAATCACCATAAATAAAAGCGTAAATGTCTGATGACGATATGTGAATTCTAAGATCATAGATAATTCTCAGATTTGTACGGGCAGTGTTTTTAAGTCTGTATCAAACCTAACTTTGCGCCAAATCTTTTGTCATGAAATGAAGATGAAACGAATCAAAAACTGGATGGACGACTAGCATGAAACACGTAGACGGAACTACACCAGTATCCTTTTTAATTGAGCCAAGAGCCATCATCAAAACATCGAAAATCTACACGATATCCCTATTACCGTAATTGCGCTGGACACATTGAAAAATGATATATGAAGTAGATTCAGTGGACCGAGATGAATTCCTATGCACAACACAACCCCGACAATTGCTAGACTGTTGAGGTGCGGTTTTGGGGGTGACTTGCATCTTGCATTTCTGAGTGCGGCTCCACGGTCACGTAATCCCAGTACAACAGGAAATGACCAGACTTTGCAACTTACATTCTTTGCTTTTTATGAACTTGATCATGTCTCAATTCTATCATATGTTCCAATTAAGTGAGATAGCAAAAGGTTGAACGTGATAATGACGACAACCTTTTTGCCGACGACCGGGCCATCAAAATAATTCTGCAATCGAACCGTACTCTCATGAGATTTTATTTTCTTAGCTTTTCGCATTTATTACGTCTCCTGTCCACCTCAACCCCTCCTAAGTGATAATACACATTTCAGCGAAATTGCTCTTGAGAAAACTGATTAGCACATTTAGGGAGAGAAAGATTGCTAAAAATCAGCTCAGGAAAAGAAGATTGACCACGCCATAACGCATAATGACCACAGCAAGTCTCCATTTCTAAAATAGGGTGATTACTATTAATCAAAAGAAATCAGGAGGAGAATGCATCCTCGACGCAGGCAGGCAGGTCTATTAAAGTGTAAAAAGAGTTGCTCCTGCTTACTCAACTCACTTTCATCAACCAAACTTGTCTGAAAATTTTCTTTAGGAAAACAAGCCAATTTGCGCTCTCAGCTTTCTTGTGTACCTGTCAATCAAGAAAAGAGGAATAGGCTTCTTATATAACTATACAGTAATTTTTCAAACCTACTTTGTCCCTGTTTAACCATAATAATAACAATTATTACAAACAGAAAAGGCAGATCATCATTTTACAAAAGACACACATTTTGAGTCTCGTAACAAAGTGGTATATACTCTTGGAGAAATTAATAAGTTCTTCGAGGTTTAATCAGTGTGAGAAATCAGTCTAAAACGTAACCTTCCTCCTCGACGAACAATAGTAATTTTCATTAAGGAATCAGCGGAAATTTATTCAACAAAAGACTCAAAAGAGGCTTGTTCCTAGTTCTTCATCATTGCGTTTTGTGGCCTCCACACTAACATATTTGTTTTTTTTCTCAAAAAAGGTGACCATCTAATTAGGTTTTTAACTCCAAACCAACGTGTACATTTAAGATCACCTACCTAAATGAATTCAGAATTTCTTGATTCAAGGTTGTTCTTACAGCTCAAGCCTGGTATTAGAAGAGGAACAAATGAAATGAATTATTTCATGGATAAATTCATACCACGTTATTTAGGTGTGGAGCTCCTTTTTGCATTCACTGCGCACTTATTGATGATGATAACTTCGTTCAGTAATTGAACCGCTTTCAGACTTGAATGGAATGAGTAACCTTCTGGTGCGTGATTCATCAAACCTTTATGTCCATTCTCACTTGTCATGTTTCAGAACTTATTAGCATATATAAGATCTATCCTCTTAATTGACCACTAAAAGAGAGAGAAAACAGGTGTTGATGGATTCCAGGCTAGTGATTTTTTCTCGCCTGACTGACAATCGTAAACATATTAAAAAGGCTTTTCTAAAAAGTCGTTTTCCAAATAAATGCATTTGTAGAAAAGGTAAATTACAAAATAAAATGCAAAAAAAACTTCTCGCCTTAATTATGATACTCTATCTTGCTTTAGATTAAAATACGGCTCACAATTCAGAGAACGAATTATATTATCACGATCAACAAAGTTAACAAAACGCTAATGTCAAGTGAAACAAAGCAGTCGCTTCTTCACTCCAATGGGAGGTCAACCGCGATAATATGTAAATATATTCCAGTTTTCAAGGAACTCGCTAAAAATCGTTCAGGGTGGACTGTACTCAAAAGCAATAGTAACCGGAAGTAGACCTTGAAAGATAGTTTCATGCATATTAATATGTATCATGTGTACATGCATTCTGACGAGATTAATTGCCTATAGCTGGTCTCTCTTCAACCAAGCCAAACTTTGCTTTTATTACCATGCATTATCAGAAGACAAAATCTTACTTTAAAAAACAGCAATAAAAGAATAAATAAAAATGGATGCTTATCAGCATAGCTAAAGTCCTGAAAGATTTTTCGCAGATAACTAGATTTTCATTTGAAATTGGAAGATTTTACCATAAGTAAGAAAATGAAAGGTTATGCAATATTTCTGTCTCTTTAATTTTTTCCTTAGAAGGATTTCGTGCTTTTTTGGTTGAAAAAGATACGCTTCAAAACTCCGACTTCTTTTCACACCTTTCCTTCACTTTAATTTATCAAAATCCGAAAATACTAGTGCTTCATGAGTATGAAACCGTTGCAAATCTAGGCTGAACAATGTGATTTTCTATAATTATTCGGTCTGTTAAGTCGTTTAAAGATGTCATGCAGAAATAATTGTTTGTTTATGTAACGCATACATTCTAACAGTATACATATTTGCAATGTTTCCCCTACAAAATGGACTTTGACTACAATAAAGAAAAATGCAAAATTTGAGGTTAGTTTATTGAGACTTCGTCAATTTAAAGGCAATGAAAACTTTGTGCGAAAAATGCTATGTGTTAACCGGAGTAAGTTGTAAGGTCAGAACAGACCAATACAGCTTCTTTGAAGGAAACCCATATTTCATGGTGCTCATTGATAAACATGGAATACTCAAAGGAAAAACAATATTCATAAAATAGGCTTGATTTATAGAGCAAGCTCGCCTCCACGATGTTTTCATTCCCTTTGAGCTCATCATCATCATCAAAGAGCCTGCACGTATGTCTCCATTATTTGCAATGAATTACATTCTTCAAAGATATGGCAATAAAACTTAATAGATCGACTTTTGCCCGTAGAAAAATTACACATGAGGCTTCAATTAAAAAGCCTCCACATTCTGGCAAAAAGTTCTTGATATTAAGAACAGCTTGAACTAGCAATTAAAACCCCATAATTAAAGTGGAAATTACAGCCGTGTGTACGTCTTAAAAACAAGATGACAAGTTATGATGTATGTTTTTCTCTTGAAAAGTTAAAAAAGATGTGCAGCCTTTCATGAAAGCTCAACGGCCCTAGCTGGCTAGCTTGTTATGTTATGTTTGCGGCTCTTTTTCGTGGAGGAGAGCATATGGGAATGAAGGCACAAAGTGTTACTGCCAGCAGGATTAAACAAGACTCGTAGACAGATCCACTTAGCCCTTACATGAATACTTAGGCCTACACGAATTTGATATGATGATAAGTTGTGTATATTTCCCTTTTCTTTTTCAAGTGAAACAAAATCAACTCTTGAGTCTTGAGTAAAAGACCTTTTCTCCACTGAAAGCACATGGACTCTACGTTTAACTTTAATTTTCACTTGGCCTCCGGAATCAATTTACTCAAAAACCAGAAAAAGAGAGAGAGAATAAAGAGGAACAAATGTGTGCACTATCTCAACTTGATAAATCCAAAAAGCTTAAAGGAGAAAAATAATGTAGATCATGGAGCTACGTCTTAAACTCAAAAACATGCTTGTTTTTAAGTAATTTCTGTTGAGATATATTTTTTTCTCATTCCATTTTTCCCATATTATATGGTTCTCTCGTTGGCCGAAGGGGATTCACAAAACACAGAGTATTTAAGACAACATCTAAGAAAATGAGAAAACCTAGCCAAGGATGACGAACAAGCTTCATCATGCTCCAGAAAAAAATGCTCCAGTTCAAATTGAAAATTGGAGTGGTGACGGCTATGACCACGGAGGGATGAAAAGCTCATGTAAAGTGAATGGAAAGATGTAAGTCAGATTCAGTCAGCTTGTGTGGCTTTGCCATTCTTTCACCTTAAGATGCACATGCTTTATCTTGTCGCGACTGGACAAAAAAAATCTTAATTTTATTACCGAACCATCCAAAGAAAAAAGATCAAAAACGAGAAAAATAGAAAACTTTGAAGCAAGCGGAATCACAATTTCAATTTAATTTCCTTTCCTTGCTTCGTGGAATTAAGGACTTCGAGACATTTTCTTTCATCTTTGTCCATTTTATACATGCTTCAAATCCCACCGATAATGAGTTTTTTCCTTCTTTTGAAAGAAGAAGCTTGTAGACAGAAGGCTTTTGTAGGGAGTCTCATCAGATCAGACATTTCAGAATCAGAATTGATTCTTATTTCAATAGGAATTAATCACGAATATGAATTTACAGGATTTACAGCATATCCCTGTCTTGTCAAAATTTTATGAAAGAGCGTTCGTACCTTTTAAATAAATAATTATGCATTCGTAATGAGGTTATTACAACTAAGTCAAGTATCTCAAATCACGAAATCCAGAGGTTTTCCCATGTTTTTTCTCGAGGAATAGATTATATAAACATGCTGGACTCTATAGCTTCAAGTTCTACATGAAACAATCCAATTGCTCTGAAATCTGGACAAAGCTTTCGCGCATGTTTTGTCACACCATAACCATTTTGTTTCATATAATAAAATAACTTATCCCTAGCTTTTATTGAGTCAGGGTCCATTTTATGCCAGCAAATTTGTCAGCTGCCATCGAATTCTTCTAAGTTTTATTCATATAGGTACACCTAAGTGAATATTTTCTCCCATTGGTTTATGCGGTAGGTAGCAGCTACCCAATGCATGGAAATTTTTATCAGCGAGAAAAATAATAGGAAAGTCAACATTTCTTTGATGTTTGATTTGTGAGATAATAAGGTGCGCATGTACCATATCCATTTTCTTGACACGTCAGGATTTTCTACTTAAGTAAACACAGAGTAAGACACACTTCAGTTTTATCGAGTACCTCAATTTTCTCCAGCAAATCATGAAATCCCGAGTTTAGTCATGAAAAGTTTCAATTACATGCGAAAATTAAGTAAAAATATGACTTCCAAGATAATCTTATTTTCTAAGCCCGAACAAAAAAATATGCCACCACCAATTTCTATTAAAAGCATTGGCCATGTTTGATACAATGAATGAATGTCAAATCGTAGCATACAAATTGCTTATATTTTCCTTAAAAATTAAATTTCTCAAATCCTTTTAATAATAAAGCGGAAAACTGGAAAATTACAACTTAAAAAATGTTTGAATGTCAAATCGTAGCATACAAATTGCTTATATTTTCCTTAAAAATTAAATTTCTCAAATCCTTTTAATAATAAAGCGGAAAACTGGAAAATTACAACTTAAAAATGCATATTTCTAATGAAATCTAATCTAATGTAGAGCATTTTGTGGGTTACACATATACAGTGCAGCGAATTGTAATGCAAACATTGAGACAGTTACTGCCTACATAGGCATGACATTTCCTCCCATGAAACCATTACGTGGAAAGGTATTCCACTAACACCACATTTGGTGGGTTACACATATACAGTGCAGCGAATTGTAATGCAAACATTGAGACAGTTACTGCCTACATAGGCATGACATTTCCTCCCATGAAACCATTACGTGGAAAAGTATTCCACTAACACGACAGCCGTGACTTTTTCTACAAAGAAAGGCAATTAAAACTAATAATGGGAAAATCATTTTCGGACTTTTTAAAAAGAAATGGCAATTTTTCTACCTCAATATTTTCTCTGCTTCTTCTTTGCGGTCTCTTAACTATATTTTTATGTGGTTAAAGATTTTCATCGTCTTCTTAAACGATGTGGTAGACCGCATGGGGCGAAAAATCGACTTGAAAGAAAAAAATCTGACAAACTCTATCAAAAATTCATACGGCTTCCTCCAGCAAAAACGCATAAAGTTTTCTCGGAGAAAAGTACTCAAAAATTCATTACATTTACTCTTTAGTTTTTCTTTGCCCGCCTGACTTCGACTGTGCTGTTGCTTCCCCAGAAAAAAAGTTTTCTGATTTCTCCTACTCTCCCCTTTTTTCAGTGAAAAAGTTTGCTTTTCTTCCATCAATTTTCACAGTTTTTTTTGGAAACGTGCAGCTGTATGAAATTTGAGTTTTTATTATCAAAACACGTCAAAAAGACAGAAGATTTTTTCCGCATTATCCAAGCCTTCAAAAAACACCGCACGTCTATAAAAATTCTGGTGCTCATGAAGTGAAAACTCCTTTCGTTAATGTGGGATCAAAGCTTAAGACTCTTTAGATGGGATGCTTTTTTCTCAAGAGCAAGCAAGAAATGCCCTCAAGTCCCATTTTGCTCTTTTTCACGTAGTTAAAAATGCATCTCCCTCTGACATTTTTCTTCCATGGAAAAACACATTTTTCCCGTATTGGATCTACAAAAAAAAGTCGGTGGAATGGGGTTCTGCACTTTCCATAATATTCTGTGAAATGGCTGTATATTTACCTAAGAACTCCTTGGGCTAACGTTAACTCATGGATAACTCGGTAAACATACGACTTTTTTAAACTTCATTCTTTGTAGACAAACAAACAGAGAAAATGTTTTTCATTTTTAATTACAAATTCATTGACATTCTAGAAAACTTTCATCAATTCAAATTATTATTAAGTCGAATCAAGTTTAAGCGCACAGTGTATGGGTGAAGACAAACAAACAGGGAAAATGTTTTTCATTTTTAATTACAAATTCATTGACATTCTAGAAAACTTTCATCAATTCAAATTATTATTAAGTCGAATCAAGTTTAAGCGCATAGTGTATGGGTGGTGCACCACACAAAGATATAAAAATCTTGCAATTAGCCATAATAAATGCCAATGTTCTTCCACTGCACAACGAATTACGGGAGCTTAAGCTTATAATAATTGCTTTGCCGTTGAGACACTGAATCATGCGATCCCACAAACCCTACCACGTAGTTTTAAATTAAGTATTTAGGGACCCTCCTGGAAATGACATTAAATATACAACAGCATTCGCATTGGCGAAGCCATATATATATTTATCAAGAAAAAAATCAATCATTATATCATAATATATTTCCTTTCTACAATCTCATTACAAGGAGGATTCCAGCCCATCGAAAGCAATTTTTTCCTGTAATCATACCCAATTAAAAAAAAGAAATGGAAAATTATATACCTATTCTTTGTATGAGTGTAATGATACACGCTTTTAGCTTTTGGACTTAGACACAACTCATTGAAACATTGATTCGATTTACCATTTGGGCAGACATGTGGGAAAATTCGTGCAAACAAAAATAAACGCAATAAATGATAAATACATAGAAAACTTTTTTTCCTTTGAAAGTGCAGAGTCGTATCGGTATCTCTAAAAATCTCGCTCGCAGGTAAAGCCCACACGTGGGATACTAGCCCATAAATGAATTCAAAACTATCATATCATTGATAATATGCTTCCATGTTCCCACCACAAATCTAAGGTAATCATGACTTTATCCCATAATTTTCTCTTGATTGTTATTGGGAAACCCTTTTTCAATTAACCTTTTTCTAAATCATCGTGGAACTTTTCTATGTTTACCTTATTTTTAAAAAAAAAACTCATAATCTAGCTGGGATCTATTTTGTTAACAATATTGATGATAGATTTTGATCTTTATCGTGGTTGCATGCAAGCAGTGTACAACATGCATAGAAAGTCAACAAAAGAATTATGTGGGCATACGTTTTCCTGTTTCGGTTGACATGCAATCCAATTTACTGCTACTTATTCTACATTGTATCCTCAATTTCCAATTCTGTTGTTCGAAAATGACTTAATAAGTTCATCATCCTTATGACGCTCGAATGTCTGGAAGCAGCAGTAGGATTTATATGTGACTTTAGGCTATCCATGATGTGTGGTCTACCTCACTAACTCAACTAGTCAACCTTTTATAAAGCCCCCAAACCCTTAATTTCTTTTATGAATTGCTTCGCTGAATTTAATCTAAAATTTGTGGATTCAAAATTATATCGAACTGATTGAGGTCTGCCTTTTCTATCTCAATATGTAGATATGTAGCTTCAATTTGTTATGGCTTTCAACTAACTTGTCAGCTCTATTCCTTTCCCAAAGCGTTGGTCTGCACTATAGAGGAGGTACATATGTTTGCGACCATGTTATTTACCTTAATATGAGTATAAACGTACATGTTTTCCATTACATCATGTAATGCAAGTATGCAACAACCCTCGGACCAACTGACCCTTCAACTTAAACAAGACATCCATAGACTGCTGCTCGCTTTGCTCGAAATGCAAAGTATCACGAAAGATACAAATTATGAAACAAAATCGCCCATTACATGAGCACAATGATGACTGT
>JAHZNI010000667.1:0-10381 GCA_027744415.1 Seira ritae
TTCGCATGCGTTGGAGGTAAGCCCGAAATGAATTCACAATCTAAATAGTTAGTTGTACTCTTTAAAAGAAGATTTTTTTGCAGAACAGATGCCATTTTTTAATTTTTTACTAGTTTAAAGTGCAAGCAGAGGATTACGGTATGGTGAAAGCTGATGTGCCCATTTTCATTGGAACAACGCGTGAATCGGTCGAGCTTCTCAAGCTTTCTACAAATTCTGTAAATGTTTTGGATCCACGTTTCATGGGAAGGCGATCATCTACCTTATCGACACTCTCGGACTGCTCAGGGATATCAAAAATTACATTGCCCCCATCCTACTCGACGCTATCATCAAGGAGACCGTCGGTAGAAACACGTGAGCTATTGTTACCATTTCCGTGTCCATTCATAATGATTCATTTTAGTTTATATCCTAACTATGCTCTCTATTCAGTGCTAATCAGTGCTAATAAGTTTGTCTGCTCCTTTACTTTAACAGTCCCACCAGCATATGACTACATCGTCGATGACAGTCTTTTCGACATTGGAGAAAGCGTGGAGGGGAGTGCGAGTGGCTTAGAGCGTTCAGTGATTCCTCCAGACGAGGCTGAACCGCAACATGTTCATGATGACTAATATTTTGATTTAATTTAATTAATTGCTTTCGATTTTTTATGAATTAGTCTTAAGGTAGCGTGTGGAAGGAGAAGGAAGTTCTCTGCAAAGCTCGCCTTCTCTTTCAAGGTCAAGTTTACTTGCAATTAGAAAAAACGTGAAAGAGATAAATGCGCTATAATTATCTATGTTCTACATGGGTTGCTACTTGTGTGATTAAAGTTTAATTTCCCTCCACTAACTATTTATGCAAGTTTAAAATTATCTATGATTTCATCTCTTCTCTTTAAAGAAGTGTTTCACCATTCAAATTGCTTAGCTATGATATGTATGTAATACTATGTGCCCTCCTATGTACTATGTACCCTTGGGCAGTATACGGCGAACTTGATTGAAGCTCTTAGACATGTATATATTAATATGATATATTTAAATATTTATTCTCGTTTCAATAAGCCAGCATACGTGGCGAAACCGTCTCTAATTTTTAAGTGTTAAATTGAGAGAATTACTGGAAATTAATTGTTGACGATTAAAACTTTATTATGTATTTTTCTGGAAGTGGATGCAATTAAAAGTTATAAAATATGTACTTACAACACTCCAATCCAATCACCAAGTTAGCATAAAAGGTGCAGTTAAACTCGATCTCACTTTACTTATCAAAGAACAGAGTGGTATGTACTTGTATGTTCATAAATGAAAAGCTGCTTTAAAGTACAGTTGGCATGGCAAGTGGTTTTACGGAGAAATGATGTCATTAATTTACAAGTGACAGTAATTTACTACAGTTTCAGAGTTCTTCAGTTCTTAAAAATTTCATCCAATTTTGAGGTTTCAAGTTGAGAATTTAATTGCAAGACTTCATCCTTATGACAGTGACATGACAATCATGACTGGATGTACGAGAGGAGAAAATTGAAATCTCGAAATATTTAGTTTAGACTGGACTACGACAACGACTAGCTTTACACTGAATGAAGAGAAAAATGCTTAGGAAATAGGAATGAATATGATGAAGATGAATTTTCATGGCCATCTTAAAGTTCTTATTTCTAATGTTTTTCGTCATAGCTTCGAATGTGCTTGTATGATTGATATTACCGTGGCTATATCATTCTGTGGTCCTAAAATAGGATAACCACTTTGCGGAAGATTATACATATATCGAAAATTTCAATCTATCAAAGCCATAATATACACATTATTACATAATGGGGTGATCTTTTTCAAAGTATGTATTTTATTACTCTTAAGGGGTTGTTCCTGATGATGGCGATCGCTGTAGTTGATACTACAAATAAATGTACATTAATTTGATACATCTGCTATTTATTTTCCTTCGCATGCTGGAAAATGTTGGAGTAAATGCTTGAGTAAAAAACTACGTATTTATTTTGAAAGCCACAAAAACACATAACAAATTGATCCAAATATTTTTAGTAAGCTTTTGTGGCAGTTTACTGCTTTTAAAATTGTAGGTAGGCAAGTTGGCGAACAAGGGCACGCAATATAAAGCTTTTTTCAGGTGGACATGGACATGCAATGCTATCGATTAAATAATTCAATTTATAGAACAAGCACAGCAACAAATCAAGGTAGAAAAAATGGCATAGAATTTCGTCATGGTAAAACTGTCGAGCGTCCTATCCAAAACTAGTCTATTACTGGAAAGACTGAAGACCAGTCAGCAGCTTTACTTTCATTAAGTTACATTGATACCTGTGTAATGTGTCAGAATAAATGGAAAAAATTCTTCGGTCAAAATGTAAGGTCAGACAATGATGACGACGACACTCACTCAATCGTCAAGTTGCTAGAGCCTAATTGAGACCAAAGTTAAGTAATACCAAAGGACGCACATGATCGTGTTGTTCAACTGCGATGAGATCTACGTACAAAAATTAAACTTTCATCGAGGATTAGATACATTCGGGAATATTTTACCATGTCGTCCGTCGCCGCAGCCAGCCGTTACCTAGGCAACAACAGTCGAACTAGTTCGTGTAGAGCTGATAAACGGTTATACTTTCAGTTTCTGGATGCTGACATAGTGGTCGAAAGTATAACGTTGACTCAATATGGAACAATTAATGGCCAGTTGAGTGTCAATACGGAAACTCAATTCGCTCATAATGGTAAGTGCTTTAGTCATGAGTCATGAATTCAAAATTAATAGATACGATGGATTGAATACATATGTAATTTAAAGCCCGGAAATTCTGTACTTATTTCAATTGATTTAGGACTCCGTGTACAACTAGAGGCTTTATTGACATTGAAATTTGAGACAAAGGTGGATGGCAGAGTTAGTTTTCATAAGCACTATGAGAACATACTCGGTAAAGCACATGTTTCATTAATTTTTCAAATTAAAATTCTCAGATTGCCCATATAATCCCCTTTCTGCTATTTACGTTGCAAGGTACAAAATTATTTTGCTCGAACGATTTTGAGAAATTTTTGCGGCTTATTGGTGGCTATTATTTCAAAGATAAATGAGAAAGTAAGCATAATAATAGTTTACGCCTTTATGTTCATGAGAGGGCGCAGGCGAGATGGATTCGCAAGGCTGCTATCAGATATCGCCTGCGATGACTGACATCTTCCCACGTAAGAACTTGAAATGTATTTCGGGATTTTAGCTAGCAAGCAATGAGGCAAACCAAAACAGGAATTTTTTCGCAGATTAGTTCGAAAAGCATTTTCTCTATTTCATATACATACATACATTGATTTATTAGAAACAACGGAGCAACTCCTTATGCCCGAAGGAAGCAACAGATTTCGCTTTTGCATTCAAACTACAGGAGAGACTTTACCAGCTCCATTTAAAACAAACTACGGTTCCCTTGTCTACAAGCTGGTTGCTTACATGGCATATCAGACCATGTGGGTGCAAATAGGAGAGAAGGTGTTGCGATTCGCAGGCTATCATAATCTTTCACAAAATATTGATGCTTTCAAGCCAATTCAGGTGGAACGTTACATCAAAAAGTCCATTTTCTCCAGTAAACGAATGGTGGGAGTCACTCTAAATTTGGAGAGGTCGGGGTATTTGCCCAAGGAAGTTGTGCCTTTCACATTGACCATTTCAAATCCCAAGTGTATACCTCTCAAAATGGCTGTGAATCTAAATCAAAGGGCTATTTACAATGTGAATCGAGCTAAAAAGGGAACAGTTGCTGTATTGGACAGCGCGTACTATGAAATTGAAGAACCCGGTACAGAGTCCGTTTGGGTGGCTAGCTTAAAAGTTCCCAAAGCTGCTTTCCCATCCTACAGCATCAATTCCACATACAAAGTTTTGCATGCGTTTGAGGTTGAATTCACAATCTAAATAGTTAGTTGTACTCTTTAAAAGAAGATTTTTTTTGCAGAACAGATGCCATTTTTTAATTTTTTACTAGTTTAAAGTGCAATCAGAGGATTACGGGATGGTGAAAGCTGATGTGCCCATTTTCATTGGAACAACGCGTGAATCGGTCGAGCTTCTTAAGCTTTCTACAAATTCTTCAAATGTTTTGGATTCACGTTTCATGGGTAGACGATCATCTACCTTATCGACACTCTCGGACTGCTCAGGGATGTCAAAAATTACATTGCCCCCATCCTACTCGACGCTATCATCAAGGAGACCGTCGGTAGAAACACGTGAGCTGTTTTTGCCATTTCCATGTCTATTCATGATGGCTCATTTTAATTTATGTCTCAAACTTATAATAGTTAAATCGATGATAACTTTGTTTTCCGCTGCCTTTTTACAGTCCCACTGCCGTATAGCTATATCGTCGCTGACAGTCACGCTGAGATTGGAGAAAGTGTTGTGAGGAGTGCGAGTGGCTTAGAGCGTTCAGTGATTCCTCCAGACGATGCTGAATCGCCTCATGTTGATGATGATGAATTGGGTTTAAGGTAGATTGTGGAATGAAATGGAAGTACTTTCTCTGCTAAGCTCACCTTCTCTTTGGTAGGTCAGAGTTACTTGCTTTATGCTGTAAAATGTATCCTTATACAATTTGCGGCCGACTTGATTATTATAGAGTTCTTAGATCTGTATTATCTATCATTTAATTCATGCAGCGTAGTTCTCGATTCAATAACCTATCTTACGTAAAGAAACCTTCTCTAATTTTTATCTCGAAAATACTTGGAACTTACAATTGTTGCTGAATAAAACTTTATTTTGAGGAATTTGAGGTAATCGTGCAAATAAAGGTGCACAAAGAGTGCAGTAAAACTTGAGCTCTATCACGTTATTAAGTACGAACTAGCAAAAGAAAAGCTGTTTTAAATGCAGCTGGTAATTGGTTTCATTAATTAAGAAATGACCTAAGTCACTCACGTCACGTCAGTCCTGTCCTTATAAAAATGTCTTCCAATTTTGAGGTTTCAAGCATCTACGTAGGTTCCGTATCATTATGCAAGACTTCTTCCTTTTGACAGTGACGTGACAATCATTGAAAATTCCGAAGGACAACAAAAATTGAAGTCTAGAAGTAGTTTAAGCTTGCCTACGACTACGACAACGTCTAACTTCAAACAATATAAATAAATGGAAAATGCTAGGGAATATGATGAAGTTTCAGGGCCATCTTAAACATATTCCATTGATTTCCTTCCTCATTTATAATAATGTGCTTACATCGGGTTCAATTCTATTTCTACCTCGAGTTGCACTCGAACCATTTTTTAAAGCATTTGAGAAGTGTACAATCTACTTTGCAGTAAAATTTGAATTCGATTTACTCGAAAGAGATGAGCTTGATGAGGCTCTATGGACTTGCAATAACTTTGTCTGCATCATAGGCCATAACTCGTACTTTGAGAATAAGAATTTCGTTGCCTTGTCAAATTACACAGGCGATCCATATTCTTCTGAAATTGAGGAATTGCGTGAGGCATGGACCAGTAAATACTATTATGGGGACTATGACCAAATCTATAGCAAAAGTAGGCATTCAAAAGTGTGCGCTGTCCTTTTTGTGTTACCACGATCATTGGAGAAACCTGCAGAAAAAATTGACAAGGATTTTTATGTGAATTTAAAGAAAGCCGTTCTAAAGATCGACACTGGGTCCGGCTTGGCAGGAAGCATTACGTTTCCGCATTATATTATTTTGACGGAAGTGGTTGATGCGGTCAAAGTCAAACACGAAGGCTTACATATTTGGGAGGTGCCACCACTGCTCGCCCCTTCAAAAGTATTTATCTTGCTACTGGTAAAAGGCCCTATCGACTCGGATTATGAAATAATAATATTTACAGGATGTTACTCTTGCGAAAAAGGGGACTTCCCCATTCGCTTCGCATTTAGTGCCATTCGTGTCCCGGAAATAATATACAAAGAGGTACTCTCAGCAAAAGCAGACTCTTTCGATTTCAAAGCCCTATCGAAACACTGGAAAGCTTTAAATGAGGAACGTTGGAATAATTATAAGACCTCCAGTTCCAACGAATTCAACAATATCTGCCCAATTACAAAGTGGAGGACTGGAATCTTAAAGCTTAAAAATCGACGTCTCCGTCCTCTCTTATCCTGCTTGAAGTTTTACATATTTGAGAAGAAGAACTGTACGGAATTCGAATGCATAAATGCGTGGACTTTCTCCAGGCTTTCTTATTTACATATTTTTGATAATAAAGGCACAATACGAGGGGCAGTCAGTTCAGTCGGCGCTAAATTGAATGGTCTCTCGTACTTCATGTTACTGGGAATAGACGAAAGCTTGTACAGAACCTCAACGAATTTCGTCAAATTTTTAATGCCACTCACATTAGATGTTTGGATTGGGTTTCTCATTTCATTCGCATTCGTAAACATTTGGCTTATCAGTTTGGAGCTAACCGAGTTGAAAATGTGGAGGAAATGGAACTTCTGGCTGGTTTCTGTTCTTCTTGAACAGGGAGATGATGGCCGACCCTCCAGAAATAGGAGGAACTTTGGGATTTTGATAGCCTGGATATGGTCAACATTCCTTCTAAGGAACTTCTACACTTTCTCAATGTATTCTGACTTAGCTGCAAAATCAGAACCGGCGAACTTACCTCAAGGGAAGACGGACCTAATTCAAGAGAATCAGCACTTGCCTATCATTTTAGGTAGCTTTTCCTCTTCCTCGAACCAATTTCATGACTATGTCGCCTCCAAAATGAAGTCTAACTCAACAAACATTCCACCATTTCTTTCGAAGTTATATCAACGCATGCTTATGATTCCGGAAAATGCCCTGGGATGGAAATCTACTTCGGTGTCAGCAATGTCTGCAGGCAGCTTACAGACCACCTCTCGGTTTTCTACGGAGTCCGAGTTTAATTATGCTTTCACCCAATTCTCCAAGACAACCCTTTTCTCCAACATCACCACAGCGACTCGCCTTGCTTTCATATACGATACTAATTCAAGAGAATCAGCACTTGCCTATCATTTTAGGTAGCTTTTCCTCTTCCTCGAACCAATTTCATGACTATGTCGCCCCCGAAATGAAGTCTAACACAACAAACATTTCGCCATTTCTTTATAAGTTATGTCAACGCATGCTTATGATTCCGGAAAACGCCCTGGGATGGGAATCTGCTTCAGTGTCAGCGATTACCACAGGCAGCTTACAGACCACTTCTCGATTTTCTACGGAGTCGGAATTTAATTATGCTTTCACCCAATTCTCCAAGACAACCCTTTTCTCCAACATCACCACAGCGACTCGCCTTGCTTTCATATACGATGAGAAACGAAATCAAGAAGAGCATCTACTTCTATCTGTGTTTACGAATAGGATAATGTACAGATCGATAAATGAGCCCAGTTTCTTCTCGAACCTTAATATCTGGCAAGGATCGACATCAGATGGAACTGTCCTTTATAACGGAGGGATTCTTAAAAGCATTGAGTTCCCTCATTGAAGCGGGGATAGATTTGTATCTCCTGAAGTGGCAACGAATATATAAGGCAATGGAGGAACTGCGGAAGATAAAGCAACGAATTTCCCCGTACATGGTTTCGTATTTCATCTACGTTCAGTACTATGAGGAGGTACTAAAGAGGAAAAGGCTAATGCAAGGAGAGAACGCATTAGGACTAGGTCAACATTTTAGCACTGATGATGAGGATGAAGATGGCCGATTCAAGAGTGCAGACTTGGATGATTTCAATCTAATTTTCTTCTTGTATTGTGTATTTTGCTTGGTTTGTTTAATGATGGGAGTGCTCGAGAAGCTATTGTAAATACGTTCTGATTGACTTGTATCGTTGCACTATAACCGTAATCTTTGAAAGGAGCATTTGCTTCTATAAATGTCTCAGTTTTCTCATGCAACTATGGATGTAGGTAGGGAGGTATGTACATACATTTAAAAACTATGACTGTAAAACAAGTAGATTTTGCTGATGAAATATTTTTAATTCGTATTTTTTGGAGTCGCCCCAGGCTGGCCATTTGGTTGGAAGAATATTATTTTCCTAATATTATTTTCCAGCCCATAGGACTGGAAATTAGAATGCAATAACAAAGTTTCGATTCACTTTTCTCATTTTGCCCCACTCCACTCCTTGTAAGTAAAAACCACAGAACCGAGAACTCTCAAGTCTATGGTTTTAAATGACCCCTCAGAAAATGCTTTTTGAAATGAATGGAAAAGGTAATACGGAACTCGATCTTCAAAGTTGTTTCATTTCACATTTTACTGTCCCCTATGTTCTCGAGCAAATGATGAGGCAATGGCACTTCAAATAAATAAATATGAATTATGTTCTATTGTGTTGATGTAAAATTCAAAACATATTTTTGGTTCATGCATATTTTTATTGGAAGGAACCGCTGTCATTGACATTACATTATATTACATTACGACACTTTGGATAAGAAAAACCAAACGCTCCCAACAGCCTATCAACTAATGAGACAAGGTGAAGGAGACAAGACAAGAAGTCTTCATCATGACTTGTAATGACCTTTCATAAACTGATGCTGTAGTAGTTCTCCACAAGTAAATCTGCACAAGGGATTGACATCTAGACATTTCTGCAAAGAAAACCATAATATTTACTGCTTACCATGCAGTAATTTAATTGTTTCTTTAATTTGATATCTATATAACCACTCACCATAATGAAAGAACAACAGGGAGCCGATATAGTCGTAAACATTTGCTGTAGCTGAGCATGATTGTTGACTCCAGTGAAGCTCTTCTCATCCACAGGTAACTTGGCCACGCAAGCATGTCGCGGAAGCAAAGGCCCAACGCAATTATGTATTTCCCTCAACTGCGACTGAGGACTCTTCCCATTCCAAGGCGGCTTTCCCGTCAGCATCTCACAGAAAATTATTCCTAAAGACCAGACATCCGACGGTAGCCCATATTCCTTGTCCCCTGCCAGTATTTCTGGAGAATTGTAGACGTAATTTCCCGGCGTGGGCGATGTATTCCCAACTCCCACTCCTCCTTCCGTGATAAAGGCTGATCGGTCAAAATCGGCAATCTTCACAAGGCCATTCCGGCAAACGAGAATGTTTTCTGGAGAGAGGTCCCTATGAAGGCACTTGGCTTGATGGCAGAAATGAAGGCCGGTCAAGATGTACCGTATGATTTTCTTAGAAGCGGAGGTTCCCAGGCCTGAGGGACACTCGTCGATTTCTTGGCGGAGGCAGTGGTCGCAGGACTCCAGGATGAGGTGGTACTTATCATTCAGCTCGAAGTAGCCCAGAAGCTTCACAATGTTTTTGTGGTCCATATGATTTAGTGCGTGGATCTCTTGGATGGCCATTAGCTTGTTGTCCAGATTTTCGATGACGGTTTCGAATGGCTTGTCGCTGAAGATTTTCAGGGCCACGACGGTATTCTCTTCCTTGTCGTAATAGCGGCCAACCTGGAAAAGAAAAATGGAAAATGAGCTTTCGGGGCATTGTGAGATTTTCAAAAGTGCGAAGTGCGACTTACTGAATTATTCTGATCGGGAGCTCTACCGAGCCAGTGGATATGGTGGAACCTGGACTCGAGCATATTCGGAGGTGAGCAGACTCTATAAAGTAGTCAAAATTTTAATTCAATTAATTCTTTTACTGATTAACTGACAGTTTAATTTATGTGCTTACACGGATTGCTGATCCTTCGCAAGTTTCTTCTTCATCTCCCCAAGAACCTGGACTCGAGCATATTCGGAGGTGAGCAGACTCTAAAAAGTAGTCAAACTTTAATTCAATTAATTCTTTTACTGATTTACTGACAGTTTAATTTACTTACACGGATTGCTGATCCTTCGCAAGTTTCTTCTTCATCTCACCAACTTGTCTCCTCCGAATCCATATCGCGAAATAGGTCTGTATCCTCTCCCGAATTCCTTCCAAAATCTTCTCACGATTCCTTAGGGCACTAGCATTCCTACGTTCAATGGCAGGCCAGCAGATGTTCTTCTCGTGGAGCCGGAACGTATACTTGTATCGCCAATCCGGGGGAAGTTGACTTCCGGACTTGAGAGGGATGAAGAAAAGCACCGTCTTGCTAGTTGCTACCTTGGGGCATTATGAGACCTTGTAGAGCTTTTAATTTTCCAATAAATAAATGTTGATTAATTTGATAGTATTGTAATCACCTCCTCCTTCTCCGAGGTCACTGAAGGTGTAATCGTAGACGAAGTCGTTATTATTATTATCTTTGGAATAAGTTCCCGGTGCGGCGTATTCCATTATAGATTCCAAAGGAGTGCCACCTGCTTGACTTTGGCTAATACTGCTGAGGCGTCCTCCTTGAGAGCGAGAAGTATCCGACTTTGACTTTGAACTAACAGG
>JAHZNI010000668.1:0-11042 GCA_027744415.1 Seira ritae
TTGTCTTGTTGAGTCCTACGAGTTTACCACCGACCATTCTCTCGGAGGCGGTGATGCCTCTTTGCTTGATCTTGAATTGGGAGGATATTGATATTTTTTCTTGAAATGATTATTGCAATAATCTACAATCAAGACATTATCAAATCCAAATGTCTTTTAATTTTGCATACCCAAAGTCTGCAAAGCTCAGCATCCTCCTTATTTGCAGTGTTGCTAATTAAATTAAAAATTAAATAATTAATGACCATCTATCTGATCTGATCTATCTAAGAATTAAACATTATGTATTTAAAATACTTACTTGCAAGGATGATAATTCTTATTGAAGCTACACATCTTCTGCGGCTTGCAAATGGCCGAGTTTTTATTGCTCGGTTTGGAGCAATCGAAATCCTCTGGAGTGGTGTTCTTAAACTTTGTCTTACTCTCGCCCTTCTTGATTCCCATGTCGGATGGTACTGGGACTAAGTTATCTCTTGCGACCAAATCGCTCGCAACTGTAGCTTTAGGATGAAGCTTGTTCTCATACTCGAGTGGCGAACTGTCCACCTCTTTTTCCCGGGTCTTGCTGCTTTTCTGAGATTTCGCCTTACTCCGGGATTTTCGCATGTTCGTATGAGAGGATGGCGATCCTTTTAGACGCACGTCCTCATCCGAGTCATCCGAACGCGTGTGCTGAAGAATAATTAATTACATACATTTGAATATGCAATTAAGAATGAGAATATGAGTGACTATCTCACCTTCGTGGCATGATAGTGAGCGTGGTCTTGGACACTCTTGGACTGCGCTAACATCGACTTTCTAGCCATGTAAGTGGCACTGGTATTGGCACTGATACTCTTGGATGGTGATGGTGACGCAGCCTGTGACTTCCGCGTCTTACTGTCGGGTTCACGTAAAATCCCACTTTTGGACGGCGACACATTTTGTGATTTACGCGACTTACGTTTCTGACTTTCCGTTTCATGAAGGGACTTGGATCGTTGCATTTGGCTAGAAGAGGCCATCTTCACCACTGACTTTTTAGCGCCGAGAGGATCATTTACATTGAATTCCTCATGTACAATTTCGCCATCCTCCTCATCGTCAATGTGGGATTTATTATTGAGGGCGTAGAAGTGTCCGGGTTGATATCCGTGTTCGTGTTTTGAGGCTTTTTCTCGACATCGCTCGATAGGTTCCTTGTAGTCGAAGCCTCTTTTCCGCATTGCTTCTTTGCATTTCTCATTGTTTTCACTTCCGCTTTGCTGAGCAAAAAAAATTAAATGTTTTTGATATGATAAGTCATGCGTATTTTTGGTTAAAGTGATAAATTAA
The DNA here is from genome assembly GCA_027744415.1 of Seira ritae. Taxonomy (NCBI): domain Eukaryota; kingdom Metazoa; phylum Arthropoda; class Collembola; order Entomobryomorpha; family Entomobryidae; genus Seira; species Seira ritae. The sequence continues at coordinate 1,321 of JAHZNI010000668.1, forward strand.
ATTACGAGACAAGGATGATAATTTTTGGTCCACTCGCATTCTGAAATTAATATTTGTAAAAAATGTTAATAAAATTAACTACAATCAAAAAATCCATAATTCTCTCTTAAATAATCGCACCGAAACAGTTCCCAAGCTCCAACAGCTCCTGGTATTCCTCCTCGATTGTCTTCGGTTGAACATGGGACTTCCTTGATGATGACTTTAGTACACTCTTCTTGGAATTTGAGCCCTGACCCTGGACATTGGACTTGGATCTGCTCTTCACCCCTGAGCGACTGTGACTCTTCCGACTGAGGTCAACCTTGCTCTTCTTCGAGGGTCCTGGCGCGTGGCTCTTCCGTGAGCCAGTGTTACTCGCGCTCTGATGCTGCGACTTCTTCTTCTGGGGAACATGTTTTGCCACTGCGGTGTCCACAATGTTTGCCGCAGTCCTACTCAGATTCTCGTCCGTGATGTGAATATTTGAACCCGAGGCCATTGCAAGTTGCAAGAGCAACGGCGTCATTTTCGATGACCTTGTGATTACTTTGGGGCTTGGACTCGTGATTCCAGCTAAGCTGATGTATGGAACAGGAATAAATACAGGAATAATAAAGTGCTTTGCATGTGATGAATATTCAGTGTTCAGAAGAAATGAACTAAAATAATTTTAATGAAGTTGTAACCATATATGCAATGAATTTTTAAACTTGCGAATTCGCAATTATGCCCAGTATGCGATGTTTCAAGGGAATGAAGACAATATGGGTGTGGTGTATGGTTCAACCTCAAAAATTAATTTTATTTATTTTCATGTTTTTACGGACCTCAATTTATAATACATAGTTGATTTAATTAATTATGCAGGTATCACAATAACATTTCCATGAATAATACAAGTATTGATATGCAAATAATTTTATTGATCTAAAGTCATTCCTTTCGCTTTTGTTTGATGCTAAATTCATCACGTGCAATTGTACGGAATCCACCAAAGTCTTGATCCGCCTCATTCCTGGCAAATGGGTCACCCTGATTCTGAAAATGGGGATGATTGAGCTGTTGTTGGTGTTGTCCATTGAAATTATTTTCCAAGCTTTGTTCAGAACTCTCTCGACGATGACGAGTTTTATTGCTGCTTCGAGCACTATGGAACTCGGCGTATGGTTGGTAGTAAGCAGGGCTCGATTGACGAAGTTCTTGTTCTGAATAATTATTCTCAAAGAACTGGGGATGACTTTGCCTTCGGTTTCGTGACTGACCATCTCCCTCGCCTTCTCGTGGATGTCTGGCGTGAATAGCAGGGAAAGTGCAAGGATTTATTAGGCAGTTACTTAAAAATAATGTTAAATGAAAAGCGAAGCTAAGTTATGAAAGGATTTTAGTTGGATCAGGTTACGCCATGAAAGAAGGATTGGGAGGGTTTTTATCTTGGTCAGTGGTGATCTGAGCAACTCCCGTCAAGAAATGCTTGAACTCATCCCGAAGGTAGTTGGGATCGTCGTCAACATTCACGATAAAATGTCGAACTCTCGGTCCCACGCCGACAATCTTAGCCGGACCTGCGTCCCTTGATCCTCGAAACTGATTCCCTATAATCAGGCACTGTGATGGGTTCAGGTTGGAATGAGTGACGAAATGCATATGGAGCGCGGACATGTCTCTGTGATGGAGCTCGTTGGAGATGTCATAAACCAGAATAATTCCATCCAGGTTGGATTGAACTGCAGGCCAAATGGACTTCAATCTGAAATATATTTCAAATTTCAGCATCAAATTGTTCCATCTCATCTCATGATTTTTTAAAACTCCATTTCATTCAATTTTCAATAATACCTCGGGTTACCCCCGATTTCCCAAATCTGCACATCCACTTCCGCATTATACTTCCTGAGATCCACGTTTGGCACAGAGAACTCGACAATTCTCACCGAGTTCGTCGGCCGATAAGGTGGACGACCGATAGAGTTATCCATGCTCATTTCATTTCCCAATATATTCGCGATTAAAGTTTTACCAGCCTGTAAGTTACATTATAAAATTATTCTCGAAGCCATCATTTTGCATGCCTCTTTTATCATTCATTCTTAATTAATTTCATAACGCGACATGTCGCATAATATGATATTTATATGCCTAAAAAAGGTTTTTAAACATGACTTTCGCCCTTTAAAATGTGAACCGATTAGAAGTCCAGACTAGTTACATATTTTTTTATCTAAAAAATCTGTCACTTTCATTTCAATTACGTAACCAAACTTCCTTTTATTTGACATATTATAATATTAATTTTACCTTTTCAACGAAACCAGACATACAGACCAGAACCACACCAGACCTTGTTCAACATATAATTTCAGACAAGGCAAGGTATTGTTTTTAAAAGAGATAGCAGTCCACTGTCTATTTTAATTTTCATTCATTCATGTTTTTCTGATTGATGAGGATGACGTTGTGAATGCCAAAATTCGAGTAGAAGCTTACGCGCCGAATAAGATCGGAGTATAAATGATAATTTTCACAGCATCATAAATTCATAAATACATACTTTCTACGCTTTACATTAATAATGCCAAAAGCTCACAAGGCTTCTCTGGGATAAAGTATATTATGATTATTGAATTAATTGGAAGTGACCCGAGAACGAAAAAAGCTAACGGAGAACATGATCAGCAGTATTGAAAATGAGAATAAATGTGCACGATAATAAAAAAAGACCTAACCCAAGCCCACTCACATTACAGACATACCTTTACACCTTATTACTATTACTCATGCATCATCATATCATCATCTCTCTCTATTCTATCTCTCTTCTCATCATCACCATCACCAGCAATAAACTTCAGCCCAAGATGGATTTTTTTAAGAGTGATGGTGTAAAAACAGCGAAAAGAATGAAAATGATTCGTCTCACAATTTTGCAGTAATGACCTATTGATTTTACTGAATGTATGACATGAGCGAAATCGAAGTTGCTCTCGAGTGGGTGGTCTTTAGGCACATTAAAAGGCGTACCACCGATAAGAACAACCACCACCACCGCGTACCGACTGACTAGTGACTACCGACCGCCATGGTGCGGAGCACATGATCACTGTTGTTTCCCTATTTGTAGCAGCTATATTGTGATATGCCTTCATCTTCGCCCTGCTATACGTCTAATTACTAATAATCGAGTACTTTATAAAAAAATCAGGGAACTAAATACTGTTATTTATCGTTAAATAAAGTAATTAAGCATGAATGCTTCCAGCTTATCTGCTTATTTTTATGACTATTTTTTATGAAATTATCCGTCCATGATTAAAAATTCACAACTCACCCCCGATGGGCCAACGATGCCAAATTTAAGTTTCATCCTTGATATCTTTTACTTGCTGAGAGTCCTGTCCAACCAAAAATCACAAAATATTATATCGAGTTTCATGAAAAAAACTCGAAAAACTACTTGACTTGACCAATGAACCTTATTTTATGACATGTCTAAAAGTTGGAAACTGCTGGAAAAAAACACATGCATTTACGATGTGATTGTTGCCATGGCGAATGGAACAAATAATATGAAAACAAAACATGGAAAGCACATTTCACCATAGCTTGGCAGACCAATATGCATGTATGAGGTAGCTCTAAAATTTTTAAATGAAGTCGGGAGTAATGATATTTGTGTTTTAAATCTTAATGCGCAGATGCTCTGGATTGTTTTTTAATCATCCATTTTAATAACTTATTAAATGAGAAAAATCTGGAATGCAAATAATATTTTATTTCAGTTAAATCCTATTCAATATCTCTTTTTACATAAAAACTATATTGAAGAGTAGTAAAAGTTTTGTTGGGTCAAGAAAAGGAGACTAAAAGATTTGATCAAAGAAAATATTTGAAATCCTCATCTGCAATGAGAAGGGATGACTCAATGTAAATGTAAATGATATGGTACGCGAATCTTAAAAATGTCTTTTATGTTTCACCTTAAGTAATACACTAGTAAACATTTCACCCTACTTTCTCCTTCCAATGAAAATTTTGGCCAATAAGAAAGTAACCTAGTTTTACAATTAAAAATAAGCAATGTCCCATGGGGGTTGTTTTCCTGTACAAAAATTTTACAATTCACCGGTTTATGTTTCAGTTGATTTGCTGAGATGATGCATCGTGCAACAATAGCAAAACTACTTATTAACTAATGCCTTAAATTAATAACACTAAAATTTAATGAATTAATTAATTTAAAATGAATTATCTATTAAATCACTGCAAAACTCAAGCGTTTGTTTCGCTATTCGTTCCGTGGTATAAATTTAAGAGGCACTCCTCCATCAGGTACAATGGTAACAGAAGGCACCCTTAATTTGAGCTTCTGTTGTGGATCCTCGGATGCTGGAACAACCCTAAAAGTTAAAAAATAAAGCAAATGATTAGCTATAATTGATTTTACTAACCTTAAAATTAATCGGTTTTTCCGACATGCCTGAATTTTCTCAGTATGGATGAGAGGGTAAATTTGATGTTCAGCGTTGCAAATCTTGCCCCCAAACAATTCCTCGGACCACCCCCGAACGGAATCCATTGCATATTATTTGAGTATAATTTCTTAGCATTGTTGTTGAATCTCGAGGGGTCGAATTTGTAAGGCTCAGGCCAAATCTCAGGATCATGATGAATTTGCCATATTGGAATTTGAATGCCAATATTTTTGGGAACAAAATATGGTCCAATCTTGCAATCTCTTTCCAACCCCCTCACGACAAAAGAAACAACAGGGGGATACAGTCTTAAAGATTCACATATCACTTGATCCAAATACGTCATGTCTTGCAGCTTTTCGTAAGTTGGCACTTCATCAATCTAAATAATTTAAATGTAAATTGCAAATAATTTCCATACAACTATTCAAATCATAATTATTCGCTTACCTTAAGTTCACCCTTCAACTCCCGAAACAACTTTTCTTGAACATCCTGATGTGTGCTCAGGAGATAGGAAGTGTAGCTCAAGGCAGCCGAAGTCGTTTCAAACCCTCCCAAAATAAAAACCCAAGCATTTGCTACAATTTCCTCATCACTCAAAGCTGAATTCCCTGACTCCCCTGTTGCATCCATCATTAACTGCAACGCGTCAACCTGAGTCAACCCCACACTTTCCACCCCATTTCCATTGCTCANACTCAAAGCTGAATTCCCCGACTCCCCTGTTGCATCCATCATTAACTGCAACGCGTCAACCTGAGTCAACCCCACACTTTCCACCCCATTTCCATTGCTCAACTGCATTTTCTTGCTCTTATCCCTCCTTATTTTCATCGCCGCTCGAACACTTTCCATAATCATTTTCGTCATCTCGTGGGAATACCCAAAGGTCTCAAGGGCCCACCCCATCACCTTAGCAAGGAGGGGGAAGCAGAGTGCTGTTTTCACAAAGAGTCCCATTGCATTCTCTAGAAATCCCTTCACGGCCACAAAAAATCTGTCTTGAGGGTCCCTCTGGGAGTTGACTTATCATCGCGAGGGCACACACGCTAATCACCTCACAAGCGAGCCCTTGAAACAACTTGTGTGCATCTACCACAGTCCCCTCCTCATGTTTCTCGTGTAAAATGTCAACCGTGGTTTTCACACAATTGGACATGATGGGAAACATTTGCTTGACCTTTGCCCCCGATAGGGAAGGGCTAAGGACCTGCCTCACTTTCTTCCATCGTTCACCCCTCAACCCCACCACGGTGTTCTGAACCGGAGGGACTTTCATGATCATGTGGGGTCGATTGATAAAGTCGGCCGAGTTCCTCACGAGAATATCCTTTACAGCTTCCGCATCCCTCACAACGAGGGTGGCCCTTGTGCCCCGGAAATAGCCATAGAAGGAGCCGTACTTCTTCTCCCATTCTGCCATCACGTCAGTGATAAGCCTCTTGGCTCCAGAGAGCTCCATCATGTTTCCCACAAAAAAGTTTGGTGGAGGACCGGGAATACCGAGACGGGTGAAAAGCTGAAATGATTCAAGCCTTTCATGAATAAAATAGGCGATCAAAAGGATAAGGAAAGTAAGAAAGAGGAAAGCCTCAACACCCATCATGATCTAAAGGAATTGTCTCCTATTGAATGAAACTACGTATGTGATTCCTAAAAGTGACTTTTAGCCAATGTTGCGAAATGGCAAAGATCAGTTTTAGTCTGTCTCGATGATGATTCGCAAAAACCAACTCGATGTCTTGTCTTGTACACCCTCAAATGAACAAGTGAAAAATAGATTCCATTTAAGCACTTATTCAAGAGAAATCGCGGGTCCGTTCTCGTTGAGCGGATTTCCTGAAGTGCGAAATATGCTACGTTTAAGCCTAATCTGTCGAGTATTTATAACAGGAGCCATTTCCATTTCATGATGCAAAAAAAGAAAGCTATAATTATTCATTGTACCGCATAAACAGGAGGAACGCATGAAATATGAAACAAGCCAATAAAACATGGTACTCAAATCTTTAAAACCTTCCCATACCAAAATACTATGAGACAAGCAGACAGATTCATATTCTCAAAACCGCATTACATCAAATAAATGGTGATGATACACGTACCTATCAGATATAATATCTGCATTACCTATGCCTTACATCGGATGGATACATGCATTGCAAAAAAGTTATATCATCATCATCGAATGAAAATTTTTTTACCCTCTCATAAAGTCTACCTTAGTCTCATGATCCACATTCAGAACTAAATACAGAGCTCTAAATATTCCAAATGACAGGACAGGACAACCCTTGTTCTTTGTTCACTCATGCTTTCTTTCTGATATCTTCTGCTTTTCCTATAAAATCTTCGACATCATCTCGCGAAATTCCCGATTCCACTTTGCACACCTTATTTCCTAGCAAAGTCCTTACCCGAAAATAGCCGCAAATAATGGAAATGTTTAGATTCCGGGCTTTCATGTAAAGATTCTGATTCATTACGTTCAATAATTTAATGCACGTCATCATGGAACACGTAAAGTATGCCTGCAAAAAAATTCTTTGGGAATCCTGTTTCATAACAAGAAAATCAAGACCCGCAGCCGCAGGGAATGTATGTACAATGTACATGCAAGTGTATCCGTATCCATGTATTGTATGTACAGCAATTTGTACATCGTTCAGCCCCATTATTTCTGTGGGAAAATCCCAAAGTTAAGATTTGCCAACATTGTATCTCAGGTAAAAGAGTCGAAGCATTGATGAATATCCTCAAATGTGAAATGACAGGAAACTCCCGGGTCCCAGAAGTAGCCAAAATTTTCTTAGTACAATTCGACATTGTTCCCTTTTCAATTTCACACTAACTTTAACCATTTTAAGAACTTCATTTATGTTTAAAAGATGACAATTGTAAAATTCCACTTTGGTATTGCAATTTTAATCGGATCTCTTAAAACTCATACTATGATTTACATGGAAGGATTCGGGGGGAAATGCATGCGAATGAGCAAAAATAGAATATTTCTTGGAAGAGGGTTTTGATTGGGAAAAATCAGAAGTCAAAATTTACGAAATCCCTTACAAAAGTTCTTCATGATGATGATGATGAAAACAATCACAACACAACCGGCTTTGCTTATTTTTTTTTGCTACAATCAAAATTTTGACAGACACACAAACACTAACACTATCCTGGCAGGTGCCTGAGAAATGTGTATCCGAATTTTCTAATGAATGATTGAAAATATTGAAATTTAATATCCTAGCGGAAGCAATAAAAAGTGTATCAATCAGAGAGCAAGCCGCAGAGACTGAGAACAGCGACTGATATGATGCGAGCAAGTAAGCCGAGCGTTTCCTCTCTGTTCTGTGCCGAGCCGATTAGCAGTAGGTAGGAAAACATTAAAAAAATAATACTATAATGCAAGTTAAGTGCGAGAATTCAGGACACTTGGACTTGATGGAATGATCTTCTCACATAATAATATATGCACATCCACCAACCACCCCTTTTGAGGTGAGGTGGGCTCATTCTTGTTATTCCTATATTGCAATAATACTTTTAATAGTAGTAGCTTCTACTTCATTTTATACTATGCATTTATTTATAGGTTCGTTGATTTTTTGCGTCTTTGTATGATTTTGAGTGAAATGCTTACTGACTGACTCCCTCCACCTCCTAAGAAGTTTATCAAAAAAAATGTCACGCGTAAGTAAGAAATGACAATTCAAGACATTCATCATTCATCAAGACCCTCACAGATCTCCTTCCATAAGCCGGTCAAATCTTTTTAAAACTTTTGCAGCAGTTTATGAAGAGGTATCGCCAATATCGCCATTCAGTACAGTACAATGAACTAAAATGGTTAGAAAAAAATTAGGAAGAGTGAGTGGTGAAATGTGAGCACTAAGACTAATAAATTTCTTAGTGACGAATGTGAGGATGATGATGATGAGATGATACAGTGATCTTCTTATCTGTCACTATGACTAAATATTATAGGAAGTGTATTGGACGTTAGTCGGGTCTTGTGAATAAAGGTATGGGCATGTCATAGACAAGTGGAATGTTGGACGATCCCAAAAAAAGGTTTTAAAGTTTTTAATCGTTTTGTACTCATTGCTCCCCGCATAATATGGTACAAGGACTGACTTTGAGAACCAGAGACACAGCTAGAGAGAATGAACAACGAAATAATAATATTTTTGTGTGTGCGTGAAGTGAAGTTTTATCTCTCGGGTTATTGGGTACGAAGCAACCCAGTTTGGGAGTGCGTGTGTTGTGTGTGTGACGAGCAAGAATTTTTATGCGTGTTCACAAGAATGGACTTGGCCTGGCCTGTGGTGGTATTGGTGCATGGTTACAACTTAAAGTCAAGTTTATATATAAGTGGCAAGTGAAGGTTTTGAATGCCTTCATACATGCATAGAGTTTTCAAAGAGGGACACAAAATAAAAAAAAATCGGTTCAACTTGTTTGAATCATATTTTTACTACTTTGTCCTCAACAGACAAATAAATGGTGTACTCAGTGAACTTTTCAAATAAAAAAGAAGACGATGTTTCGAATTGGAAGAATTCATTTTCAGCGAGACGGGGTTTTTATTGTTTGAGGCTTGAGGTGAAGGAGATGCATGTTCATAGCTTCAAACAGAATAACATTGGAGACAGTCATTGCTCAAATTCAAAGATTCAACAAGTGATTTAATGAACTCTTTATCTGAAATAACATTCAAAATTTTTATATAAAAAAAAGAATTAAATAATTATTAAAAGCTATGTATGAGAACTTACAACTTGTAGGTATTTTTACATTGCATTTGTCTTGTCTATTTCATTTATGTATTTTCTTGGAATAGTCTGTGAAAGTAAAATAGCTTTTAAAATTAATACCATTATTATTTAGACAATAATTGAACCAACTTACGGGATAATTATGTAATGGTTTGAGGTTTAAGTTCTGACGGAATAGATTTAAACGCGTTTTGCGCTTACCTTCTCTCCTAAGCGCTAAGCTCTCCTTCTCAGACAAATGACAAGGATTCAGCTTTGCCAAGAAAAGAGAAAAGGTACAAAGAAAATTCATCCTTTCATAACTGGCGCGTTTCAATTATGTACTTCACCATAATTATCCGCTGGCTGAAGTCAAGAGCAATACATTCCTGCCTCGTCGTCTCCGGCCCAATCTAACTTCACAATGATACGCGTAGGCGTTTTTACATTAGTTTACCCCCAAAGAAAATGTTTGATCCCTCCAAGAAAAAAATGACCCTCAATTAAA
>JAHZNI010000669.1:0-11171 GCA_027744415.1 Seira ritae
CATACCCCGCGGCAGAAGCTTTGTGTTAGCCTTTTGAGGAAGATTATCTCATGCCGTGCAAAAATCATCAAGTTTTTCAATTCAAACAAGAAGTACAAATTCATTGTGCCATACTAGATACTAGTCATCATGATCAAATCACTATTCACATGCAAAATTAGAACATGCAATATTTCAAACTTCATTCAATGATAATAAATTATTCTAATGAATGATCCAAAATCCAAACTTATGTTTATATGATTAAATATGATTTTGCCATGCTAAATGTCTGACTTATCAAACAAGCGCATTGCGTAATTAGAGAACGAAGAAAAGTGAAACCCTATTGCATTGCATTGGTGATTGATAAATTAAATTAAATGTTTGTGAAAGTATTTATTTCTTCCTGGAATCCAAAGCCGCTGCGGAGCAAGCTCAAATTCCTTTCATCGTACGAGTAAATTCCCATTCATGCACTGCAGTGTGGCTTATGTGGTGAGCGATTACATAGTTTTTTTTACTCATTTTAATGCAGCCATTCGCGAACTTGTTTTGAGCATGTCATGTAGTAATCTTGTTACGAATAAATACTTATCCATGATCTTGGTAACTTTGCATTCACATTTTTCTGGACGAAAGACAGCTGTCGGTGTCAGTTACATCTTCGTATTACCAATTAAATAATATGTTCTCTAGTGTTCATGCTGCCTTGAACAAAATATGTAAAGTTAACAGAGTAATTTTGTCCTTCTAGATAGTTCGGTTCATTTTGTACATTTAATTTATTATTAATTCAAGTACACTGTGAGTTAAAATGATCAATGCAGAACAACCGAGACTGAAACTGTTAAGAAGTGCGTTTGTGTTAAGTCTAGCATTTTCATGCTTTGTTACATCGATTCATGGAGGTCTTTTGAGTTCATATTTGAGAACAAAGAACTCATATTACTCGATCCAACGCGTTAACAAATTATCTGAGGAAAGCTTGAATGAAATTAATAGCAATGAAGTTGATACAACGCCACAGCGTCATAAATCAATGGACTTCACATCGTATGCAGATTGTGGATCAACTGCTAGAATAAAAAGCCTTTCTCTCAGCCCGTGTAGCAATAGGAAGCACTCTCTTCCTACAACTGATGGATATGGAGTCACGAGCGACATTTGCGAAATTAAAAGGGGATCGAACGCAACCTTTGCTCTGTCATTTGTGCCAAAAGCAAATGCGACGCAGTTAAAAGCTGTCATACATGGAATCATAGATTATGTGCCGATTCCTTTCCCGTGTCCAGAGGTGGGTTTGGTCAAGATGACATTATAGTTAATTTAAGAAATTATTAATTACTCGTACTTCTTGTGGTAGCTATATTTCTTTAATTAACTTCACTTAGCCTGATGCCTGCGAGAATTCAGGAATCTCGTGCCCTGTGATCGCTGGAAGAAAATATGATTACTCACTATCTGCGCCAATCAAAAACTCGTATCCAAAAATGAAACTCTGGGTGAAGGGTCAAATCGAAGATGAAGACGGCAATAATGTCATTTGCGTGAAAATACATGTTCACATAATTTGAATTATATTAGCGGTTTGCGAAAAATGTATGTACGGTTATTATAATTTATATGAAGATTTTCTTGTTGCCTACTTATGTGTTTTATTATTAAGTATTTCTTGTGTGTGTATCGTCCTGTTTTTGCTTTTGTACTTTGAAATATTTGTACATATAGGGAGTAAAAAATTCCTCGATTCAAAATAAAGTTGCGAAGTTTCTCACATACGTTTACTTCTTCATATTATGCCATATTCATATAAGATTCCCTAGCCCTCCCTTGCATTTCGAAGCCTTGTAAAAAAATTTATGGAAAGGAATTTGTTGGTCCAAGCCAAGCCCAATGTTAATCTACAGCTACCTATGTATATTGTTTTAAATCCTCACTACGTAGGAGCTGCATGATACCATGAGACTCGGAGACTGGCACCGCATTTCTCAAGCCATTCTCGTCATCCGCATCCCTTCGCCCGTGCAACAATCATGGACTTGGAGCCATACCCCATAATTTTCTTTCAAAATTTTCTTCGTATTTTTCTTACAAAACTTTGAAAAAAAACTGAGAAATGGGAAAAGCTTTATGGCAAAGAGTTATCACACGATTTCATCATGACTCATGACTTATTTTTAACTTCAGTTGAGCCATCTAAGCATCCTTGTTAGTCGATGTTTTGATGATCAAGGGAAGGGAAGTAGTCCGTCCCTATACGCAGCTTTTAGGGGTCAAAAATCACGACTACGACTGAGCTCTTTATCTGTTCCATGTTACCTCAACGTTCAGGTAATGATATGATGACTGTCTGATGAAGATTACAATACATACTGGCTGGACTATGCGACTGCTTGCTCGCTGCTGAGCTGTTGTTTTTCTGCTCCCAATTCCACTAAAATCATTAAATGCCTCATACCGTAAAATCTTTAATCACAACCATTCCAAAATTTTCCACAGTTGTTGACTAAGCTGAGTTGTTGTTTTTCTGCTCCCAATTCCACTAAAATCATTAAATGCCTCATACCGTAAAATCTTTAATCACAACCATTCCAAAATTTTCCACAGTTGTTGACTACATCAGTCCATTCCATCCCAACCCAATATTTTTGTTTGGAGCAACTGAAGCGCAATTTTTTAACCACAATTCAATATTAGTTGTTTGATGTTTCATGTGAATCATAACTAGAACAAACAAAATAACATTTGCATCTATGGATAGCTAGGTTATCTTTTCAACTTATACGGTATGTTCTTTGGTCCCTGGCTTAATTTAAAAATGATGATGAGTTGATGTACAATATACATGTTTGCTTCATAAAAACTATTTACTTTTCCTGCTTCATAATATTCTCCTGATGATGACGGATATTGGAAAGGAGTCTAGTCAAAAAAGCTGAATAGCCGTCCGTCGAGTCTTTGAGCTGCTTACTGCTTGCTTACCCATGAAACGAAACAAAGAGTAAAGCAGACTTAAGCATAAGGGTAGTAATCAAGACGACTTAATTCAAGCCCCTCATCATCAAGATGACTTAATTCAAGCCCCTCATCTTCATCGTCTGTATGAGTAGACAACTTTCATAAAGGTAGGAATCGTAGGAAATCCTTTTTATGGAAAAAACTGCGTATTTCACAGGTTTTACATTTCAAACCTCCTCAGTTTTCGTAAAAAGAAAAGTGTTACAGCCGCATAACTTCAGTCTTTTTGCTGACAATGCAAATATCTCATATTACGGCAAGTTTTCACGCTTTCCCAGCTTATCGGTACTGACATTTAATCAGCTTTTGACAGTAAACGGGAGAGAAAACACTCATATTACATTGGACGTAGAGAAAGCTAAGCATTATTGTAGTAAGTAAATTTTATTTTTTAACTGGATTACTTCGAGCAGGAGTGATGATGTAGTACATTCTGCAATTATGTCATTTTTAATTTGACCTTGTGCAAGCGAAAACTGCAGAATTACGTTTAGTTTCTCTCAGATAAGCAAAAACCATTTTTCTAACCATTACAGTTTTCAGTGTTCTCATTCTCTGTGCAACATGTATGCAACATTTGTGCTAATGTTTTCATTATATGTGCAAATATAAGCCTGGAAAAATCTAAGTTGGCTAGAAGAAAAGTCCAAGCGTTCTTTGATACAACTGGGGTTGGTTGTGCTTCCAGCTACAAAAGTTTGAAAACATTCACGATGGCCAACAACAAAATAGTCCGGAATCTTGCCTTATTCCTAGCCCTTTCACTCTTCCTAGCAAATTCTGGTGTAGTGGACTGCATCCCAAAAACAAAGAATCGACTTTATACGGTGAATCGATGGTACGCTATGCCTGGATACAGCGAAACTCCCTACACTGACTGTGGATCAAGGGGGTCTACTATACAGAAGGTGGAGGTCATCCCTTGTGACAATGACAACGCTTGCCAACTACAAACTGGGTCGAATGCAACGTTCAAAATCTCATTTTCATCCAGAGTTAACACTACCTCACTGAAGGCTAGGATTCATGGAATTGTTGCAGGAATACCACTGCCTTTTCATTGTCCACAGGTAGTGCCTTGACTTGAATTGTCTTTTCTTGAGTCATTGCTTCTTATCAGGACAAATATATTTGATTTTTATTCATTTTCAGGAAAATGCGTGCCAAAATTCCAACATTTCCTGTCCCATCGTTGCTGGAAAAGTATATGACTATGTCGTCGAGCTTCCCGTTCTGAAGTCGTATCCTAGAGTTAACGTCAAGGTCAAGTGGGAGCTATTGAGCGAAACAAATCAAGATGTTGTTTGCTTACTGATTCCGGCAAAGCTAGTGTAGTGACACAGTCGACCATGATCAAACAAACTGTTTTGATAATTATCCTTTGCATTAATTTAGCTCTTGCCAGACATGTATCGATAAGTTGGACACAGCACTTTCCAAAAACTATTTCTATTCCCCTAGCGTTCTCGTATTTTTACTGTTCAAAGTTCTGACTTTCATATGAATTTAAACCAATTTATGTTTGTTTGATTTTTAAATAGTTTGTAGCGCGTGTACTACAAGAATAAAAATTTTGCGATAAAAAATTTTCATGTTCCCACTTTTATAAATACTTTTTACTTTGGCTGTACTGTTGCATTGAGAGGGATTACTTTTGGTCACGTTATTATTTGTTTCCGAAATTTTGCTAATTTGTTCAGCATCAATTGGTCCCATCCATTTATGGGTTCATCCCATATATCCTCTCAAGAATAATCGAATTCGTGGAATCGATGCACTTGCCTGATTGTGTTCAGTTGCGAGAAAAAATAAGAATTGCTATTTTTCTGCTAGTAGCTTATTTAGTTTAAGCCGCAGGTAAATACTTACTAAAAATTCCTCACTTTCATGCCGTCTAGCGCTCACCAATGAATGAAACTTGTAAGGTTTTATGATCAAACAGGCGATCCATCAAAAATCAGTCAGACAGAGTCAGTCTAACCAAGCTTCTAATATTATACATCAGGAAATAAAAGTTTAGAAAAATCTTAGCAGAAGAGAGATGCAGATGTAACTGAGAAATCGAAAGACCCACTTACTCAGTGACCTAAACCGGGGTGCACGTAAATGAAATTGAAGAGATCAAGGGAATTGTATTAGTAGTGAAGCAAAAATAAATAGCGATGAAGTAGGTACATATTTGCTTATGTGTGTTTATAAATGTAATTGTTTTACAATGGAGGTAGCAAACATCACGTTCATGTTTCAAAAGTCCATTTTATCATTGCAATGCATTGGCAAAGAAGAAAGGATGCATGCGGTCGAAGTTTACTATTAAGTCTAGCCAACGCCGAAGAAGAGGCATTGCCGGTGCTAATGCTAATAATCCCGTATGTGAAGGATGCTCAAGCAATATCATTTTTCATCTCTTGCCATTAGATCATAAAAATTGAAGAAACTAGCAGATAGATTTAAAGATAGTACTCTAAATTAATTTTCTTGAACACAAACACATACAAAAATGAACAACCTGAAACAAATATCTTCAGCAACCAAAAATCTCCCGCAATCATAGTTTCGTATAGTACAAATAAAAGTGGTTTTTATCACCCTCAAAATTATTTTGTACATGCTATACAACATGCCACAGTAGCTTTTAAATTACATTGGCTTATTAGAATGCTGTACAGATCTTAATATTTTTATGAAAAAATTTATTTTTTTTTTGCGTGGATGAAAAATGATGAATCCCTTTCATGGCACGATCATATGGCACCGCAGAAAGCTTGTAACTTTTTGCATGAACCAAACTAATTATTGGTGAGCGTTTCGCGCAGTCAGAAGATAAGTAGGTAAAATCAGAATAGAGTGTGGTGGAGGAAGGAGGAAACTTACTGAGTTAGTCAAACTCCTCTTTCTCTCAACCTTAAAGGGTGTAAAACTTTGCTAAGTTGTATACGTACCCAAAAGGTTGGGTTCGAAGCGTTAACGTCACATTTTGTTAATCATGAGCGAGTTTGTAGCTTAAAGTAATTACAATCATCATTTTATTATC
Source organism: Seira ritae (assembly GCA_027744415.1). Lineage (NCBI taxonomy): Eukaryota > Metazoa > Arthropoda > Collembola > Entomobryomorpha > Entomobryidae > Seira > Seira ritae. Next base: position 6,035 of record JAHZNI010000669.1, read on the forward strand.
GTTTCACGCTCTAGCATTTCCACTTTCAGACTCAAACAGCCTTCTTAATCCGATTTCGGGACAAAAGCTTCACCGATTCATTATAATTTAGAAATCTTGAAAAAAACCTAAATTTTTGTTCTCGTCTTCTCTGTCTAAATCACCTCACGATGTGATTTGTGATAATAAATGCTGAATTTTTCATATCGACTTCCTGAAAGTTCCTGATCAAGTTCGGATGAAAATTTTACCTGTATGAAACTGAGTGGTCATGAACATGAACCTGAAAAGAAAATAGTATCCACTCAGTCAGTCAGTAAGTCAAGGTGAAATATCAATTGCTCTTGAGACAAGTAAAGTACAGATCGTTCTCTGTGTGCAGGTAAATCACTCGAGCGAAACTTAGAATGAGTTTTCTTGTTGTAGTAGGTATAGGAAAGGAGCCTTTGTTCATTTCATGGTGCGCTTCCTTCTCATTTAATAGCAAACAGGGAACTTTGTAAACTGCGATGCGATGCTGGCAAAAGCTTTTGAAAGCAAGACGTGTGAAAGGATACATCAAGGAACAGAATGAAGTTAACAATTTTAATCTTCCACTCAGCCTTTAATGTTTTCTAAGGTATCGTGTGCGAGAATACCTAAGTGAGGTTTTAGTTAACTTTTTCAGTCATTCTGTAAAAATCTCCAAGCAGAGAAGACCTTTTAGCAAGCAAAGAAATTAGATTTTGCAGGTCAAAATTCAAAGTGCTTGCGATAAAGCTCCACTGAAAAATGTAAGTGCTTTTATCTCCTCCTCTTCAATGCAAAGGCACAAAAATATTATTATCAGTTTGGTTGAGTAAAGATTTTAAGCTTAAAAGTGTATGTAAATATTATTTGTAAATGGAACAGCTAACTATCATCTTTAAATTTCTTGATTAAATCCAATCCAGAATTTATGTTGTGAGAGATATCTCAATTCAAAGAATAGAGATAAAAATTCCAATCACAAAAAGTACTCTTCTGGGAAAATACAACAGGATCCCCATGTCCCATCGTATCATGAGTTACATAATTGGTGGTTGCCCACCGCATTACCACAGGAGTTTGTAAATGAGTTCTTTGTGCGGTTAAATTCATCATGGGAATTTTTGTGAAGTTCAACAAAGCCCCAGGGGAAAACGCAAATAACTGTTGGTGCTCAGTGTTCACTCAAATATTTTGCAATCAAGCCATTTCTCATGAAAAAAAATTGCTGGATCTGGCGATGCATGAATCTGTTTGGAGGAAACCCCACAAAGTAGTTTTGCATGCATTTATGTGTTCTTCGTCATTTCTAAGGATTGTGGACTTGTGCATCGTGCAATGCATAGAAATTTTGCTTGAATTTGTATTCGTGATAATGAATAAAATAGTTGCTGTGAATTCAAATTTTGGAGATATGAAGAAGTCTATAAAATGGGATATCATGGTAGTATTATGCAGGAACATACATACATTCTGCTGATGCACATGGTCAAATGGCAAGGTAGCAAGAGGGAAGAAGCTCTCACATCATCGCATCGGTCGTTCGTGGCCGCATCAAAAAGAAGTTTTCTATCCCGTCACCATTCATTGGCCAGTCGTGAATGGAACAAGGCAGACAAGCATTTTATAGCTATGGCTGTTGTGTGATAGACTTATTGATTTGTCAATAATAATATGTTATGAAAAAGTGGACAGTGCCTAATGAAATAGCAAATAATAGACAGGACAACGATAGCCTTCAACCTTATAAATTAAACACTTGTTTTCTATTCCTCGTCATCGTCTCCACAACATCGTATCGTACGATACTCCCAACAACATTCTCGTGTTTTTAAAGGTTATGAAAAGAAATGAAGCAAACTTTGGAGCATGAAAAGAAACAGTAGAGGCTCTGTTAATTGTGATAACGCTGGACATCCGGGTGTTTGTGACCACGCCATCACAAAACTCAATCATTCTGTTTAATTAAAAATCCAATGTTTGAATTTATTTAATCTTGCATGGGAATTTTATCAATAATTTTCAGTGCTTGATGTCGCATAAAAAGCATAAAGTGCTCAAGTTTTTGTTTTAATCATTTAAAATTTTATTACTCACTCAATTGTTTTAAAAGAGCAAAGTTGTTTATGCCAATTGTCAGAATGACGTGAAAAGTGTGTATTGTGAAATAATTGTTGTAGTTACATCTGCCCGTTTTATTATTCCCGATGCGAATTTTTGCAATATACTGAATACAAAACAGAACACTTAGGTCAGTTACCCTACTCAAATTTTTTTCATCATGAAGTTCAAGAATGACGCGGTTGTAAGAGAAGGCATTGTTCACTGCTCCTGTGAAGAAATCCTGCATGGATCTATTCATACAAGACGTAAAAAGCGAGGAAGTAGTTCTACCTGGAAGTGGGCTATTTCTTTTCAGCCGAACCAGAGTTTCAGCTTTTTTCTAATGCTTCTTTTCAGCTTCATTGTGTTGTTGGCATCAGTCAGTCAAGGTAAGGGTAAAAAAGATTTCGTGCCGAAAACTTGTATTTCTTCGCTTGTTTAAAAGTTATTTACTTTTACGGACAGGGGACAGGGAATATGGAATTTCATAGATTTCGATTGGCTTTGCAAGGCATTCAAAACTGTTTTGGTTTTAGATTCATGACTTCCAGCAGTCAGATGACTTCTGTGAATTCCAAGCAACGTATTCGCATGACTCATCATCGCGTTTTATTTTACAAACATTTGAGCAATTATTTGCATAAACACATTAATGACGATGCTTATGCTATTTTGTAAAATCTACGATTTATTCACTTTTTGGGATAAACGTGCAAATAGATGTTGGCAACTTAGCATGATTCATTCTTAATATAGGTTTCGCAAAAATTATCAAACATTTAAGTTTAAAATCTGCAGATCCCATATTATTTTTTTAGCAGATCCACATTTCTGTGAAGAATAGCGAATCACTTTGTTGGTAACATTAAGGATGATAATGTTCCACATTGCTCGTGATTACTAAATTATTGCTTGACACCAAGCTCATCTTTCATAAACATCTCGTCATCTTTCTAAGGCGGGGCAAGTCAATTACATAAAGTGGTTTACTGTGTCAGAATTAATTCTGCAGTAATCTCTAGTTTTGCCTCAATTAAATAGACCTAATAAAAAATAACTGGCAATTGCGACCACGGTTTCTAATGAAGACAAACACACGGTCTTGATCTCGGAATAAGATTGAGAATAAAAATGCATATGTTTGCATGTAAAAGATTCTCTGTCATCATTATGGTTCATTTCGTAATTGTTTAGAGAAGGCTGAGTTAAAAATCTTGGAGAGTTCACTGAGTTTTGGCAAACTCTAAGGGTTTATGGGACAAATTATTGCAGTAAATTTTTACCACCAGCCCCATTGCCATTAATTTGAATAAATTTTCGACAAATTATATGCAAATGTTTGGGTAACATGATTCTTGCAAAGCTGAGTGTAAATAGCATCTGACATAGATCTTGTTTGTATTATTAAGGAGGCTTTCTTCCCCTTAAAGAATTACACCGCATGATATGATGAGAAAAGATCCGCGAAACTAGACAATTGTAGAGAATCATAAAGCTTTATATTTATTGTGCTAGATTACCCGAAGGTGTTTATAATATAATGTGGGAGGCTGAATTATTACACGAGGAAAAGACAGCTTTGACAAACTTACGGTAAAGAAAGGAAATTAAACTTGAAATGAGCTCATATATGGTATAATGCATAAACTTACGAAAACACCACTAAATAGAGACAAAATGATTTTGCAGATTCATCGCTTGTAAGTTTTCGCTTATTGTCAAAAAGCCCATGTCTGTGAAAAGAACTTTGTTGCAAAATGTTTGTTGCGATCTTTAAATCAAAAGCCAGACTTTATCAGCCAAATATGTCGCAGTTTCATCCTATTTCGACGCTTATGGAAGTACAGGGAATAAATTGATGTAGGTAACGTAACCATTTTACTTCGCACATCCGAGCGTTTCTTTTCAATAATAGCTTTTAGAGGTCGTATGTGTGCCAAATGAACTTTGAAGTTGTTGTCACATAATCAACGCGTGGATGAATTTTGCGGCAAGGGATCCGTGATGCAAGAAACAATTAAGCGATGAAGACATCCCATATTCATATTATATATTTGTTCTCCTCACCTGAATTTTTCTCATCTCCTCTCATCGGGAAGATTCGCTCAGCGATGTATTTCATGCGATTCTTTGTCGTACTCTGCAACACATCATTTATGATTGACTATTGCTATTACGAACTAAATCACTAGCCTCAGGTGTACGGATTCCTTTAAAATAGGAACTCGTCATCACTGTCTTCATTCTTCACACATCATTATTGTTTAAAATGTTGCGGGTTTGTATCCGCGTGAGTAGATTATATGTGTCGCGCACTTGGCTAGCGTTATCGCATTTTCGGTTACAATGCAAATGTAGGACACGAGTTTCGGTTAGAATTGGGTCATTGTCAATTTTTCAAATCATCCGATGTGTTTTCCTTTGAACTTCTGACCGGGTTTTAGATTCAGAGACTACAATCAGTGCAAATAAATGAAAAGATTGTTTGTTCCTCATAGCTAAAATTAGTACTTTTCAAAATTCATAGTGTCATCCGCAAAACCGTCACCCGTCTCGGACGTCGTTACCGAAAGTATAGATAGAGTAGAATCGATTTCTGAAGCATTCCAATCGGCATCTTCGATACTATCTGGCTCAAACCCCCAAAAAATAGAGACACCATCTCCTACCCCATCAGAGCCGTCTCATACATCTACGGATGTTTACTCGGAAGCGCTAAAATTCATTGAGCGTCGGAGACAGAGGAACAGACGCTTAAACAACAGAACTTACTCTGCACGTCCAAGGGTGACGCGTGTGAGGGCAAGGGAACACTCAAAAGTTCGAGATGCCGCAGTTTTCAATGTTACCAAAAGGAAGGACGACCTCGTATCTGACCAGGAAATTGATAACTTGACTACTGCGATGGCAAACTTGACCTTAAGCACTGGCACAGGGAGATCATCGAGCGGGCGATCAATGGATGGATTTTCATCGATTTTTTCCAAATTCACTAAAGTTTTGGATCTAGGAAGGGTTGTGAGAGAAATCGAAACGTCAGTCATGACCT
>JAHZNI010000670.1:0-14074 GCA_027744415.1 Seira ritae
GCCATTCGAGGGGAAAACGAGCATCAGAAAAAAGTTTTCTCCGTTTGTAGCCTGTAGCTCTATACTGATACCTATAAACGGTGTTCCCTTATGCCACCACACCACCAAGCTCGCAGCTCACTGCATGTAAGTATTTCATATGAAAATGTTTTGTGGGGAGGATATAATGGAAGGGAGTTAGGGAGGAAGAATAGATAGAGTGAAAACGCATAACGCATCGAATCGTCCCGGGCCAAAGAAGAAGAAGAAGAAGAGGAGTGCGCTCCCTTTTTCATTACGATGATTGCAAAAGTTTTCGCCGCGCTGTAAATGGGAGCAATAATAATCATAATCGTAATAATAACAGAAGAGGAAGAAGGAAAAAAGGAAAACATACAGAAAGAAAGGAGACATGACATATTATGTACCTATGTATGTATGTAGTATGCACTGACAGATAGGAATGATGCGATGTGATCTGATGGGGATGAGAAGGGAAGGAGGGATGCATACATATGTACATACTGAATTTTTTTGAGTGAAAGTTTCTGTCTACGACTCTTAATAGCTTTTCATACATGTCATTAGCCTCCATGAAAAAATATATAACTTGATAATATTGAATCAATGAGATGAAATGACAAGGAGCAAATGGAAAGGAAAATGGTCTTTCGGCACATTTCACTCCACGCGCATCAACATCAACTTTGCATCGCATCGCATTCATTGCAAACAAAAGAATGGAGACCCCTTGAAAAGGGATAAGAATACATGCAATACATTTCTTTGTATTTTTTACGAGGGAAATATTTGCCGTAAAAGTAAGTGCACCTGCGTTTCCACCAAATAAAGATATTCATGGGGGAACTTGTTAGAAAAAAAATATTTGATGATTGCAAAAGTTAAAATGAAATCTAGACTGGTGATATGATGATGGCGGTTTGGTTTTTTGGGGGGAAATGGGTAGTTTGGTAGTTATTTTCGCATTTCTTTCTCAATTTCCTCCTGTAACAAGTCAAGTTTATTATTATCTTTCCTGTAATCTTCCATGTATTCTTTCCCTTCCAAGTATGTAGATATATTTTTTCAGAGTTTCATCCTTTCTTAACTGATGGGATGTGACGTGATGTAGATGGGCTGAGCGGTATCAAATTAAAAATTCTTTTTCATTGAAGACATTCTATGTATGATAAAAAGAGAAGCTTGCATTAGAAAAAAATATGGAAGAATATATATGGGGAAAGGATGAAGGTTGACGTGAGACTTATCTCATTAGCTGCAACAAGCTTTCATAAGCAAAATCACTATTTTTCGTGAGGCTCCTTATCTCCACCTTGCAGCCATATCGGCTGATGGCTGATACTGATTCTTGGTCCTAAAGATCATGATGGCGAGGGTGATGATGCGGCAGGCAGGGTTTTTCCCGCAGACGTCAGGGAAAGGATGAAAACTGACGTGAGACTTATCTCATTAGCTGCAACAAGCTTTCATAAGCAAAATCACTATTTTTCGTGAGGCTCCTTATCTCCACCTTGCAGCCATATCGGCTGATGGCTGATACTGATTCTTAGTCCTAAAGATCATGATGGCGATGGCGAGGGTGATGATGCGGCAGGCAGGGTTTTTCCCGCAGACGTCACCTCAGAAAAATTTAATTTTCTCTTTCCTTTGTTAAGGAGAAAATCTCACGTTCGTCTTCTTCTTCTTGATATCTTCATATCAGCAAAAGACGCAGGGAAAACCAGGGAGAAAAGAGGGTTGAAGTTGAAAGCAGAGGAGGCCGACCAGACCAACCAAACCGACCGACCGACCGACGACGTTTTTAGCTCCCATAATTTTTTTTGATGGAGGAGGACAGGGAAAAGGAATGAAAGCAGAGGAGGCCGACCAGACCAACCAAACCGACCGACCGACGACGTTTTTAGCTCCCATAATTTTTTTTGATGGAGGAGGACAGGGAAAAGGATTCCAGAGGTTGTCACTTTCCTTGAACTCTTTTTAAACGAGGATGACACAATGAGAGCGTCACTTTCAGAAGAGGTAAAGCCTCTAAAAGCACACGCTAATCATAGGAAAGTATGGCTTACGGAGAGATGACAGGAGCCTTTCCTACCAAATATTTCAATATGATTCTTTCTCCCTTCTTTAGAGAAAAAAATAATATTTCAAAAGTTTGCCGTATGAGGTCTCTCTTCTCTCCACTCCACCAAAAAAATGCTGAAATTTGTCTTGACTTGACTTGAGGAGAAAAAAATCCGACTTTATCTAATTTTGGGAAGAAAAACTTTTCCTCACTTTTTTTCAATTTTACCTCTGAATCTGACTGAGTTACTTTCTCCTGAAACAAAAAAAAAGGATTGAATAAGAAAAAGAGGAGCACGAGACTTGAGACTGAAAGCAAAAAAAACTCTAACGATGGAGGATGGGGAAGGGTTTTGGGCGGGAGGCGAAGAAGAAGAAGAAGGTATATAACTAAATCGCAAAGTCAAAGCGGCACCTTTCCCTTTTCTCAATTGATAAAATATGGTTTCTCGTCTTCGATCTTTTAACCCTTTTCCTTGAAAAAAATTTTTTTTGAACAAAGAGGAACTAACAAGCACAATATTCAAATAAAATCTTCCTTTCCCTTATAAAGTTTTTTTCTTCTGCAAAATGCATTATAATACACAAGCGGAGGAGCACATACCATTCGATTCGTCGATCTTCAATCTTACCAGATCCAATTCAATTGAAAAAGGAAGGAGAAAAAAAGAGCGAGGAGCGAGCGGACGGACGACTGCAGAATTATCAAGTTTAAACGGAAAGAATGACTTCTACATGTCTACATAAGCTATGTGGAGGAATGACAGAATGTAGGAAAAAAGTCAGCTACAATAAAGGTTCTCTCCAGTCAAGTCACAGGAATAAGGAATACTTTTCCTTCCTATTTCAAAGGCTATCCTATTGAATTGAAGAGATTGGATTCTAAATTCTAGCTCTTTCCTTGTGTTCTCCATCTTCCTTTCTCTCTCTCTTTTTATGAAATACTGATATAATTTTTCTGCAAAGTTGCAAATATCCTAAAAAGGGAGGAAAACGGAGACAAGTAAACTTTTCCTCCTTTTAAAAAAACTTTTTGCGTGCCTACTTTTCAGTACTCTAGAACTAGAAGACAGGAATGCTAAAGAAGGGAGAGAGATGAAGAGGAACGGCTGGTTTTTATGCTTTGGAGAAAAAAAATTCTATTGAAGAATTCGATGACAATGGTGTATTCAACATTTGCATTCATTTAAAGTTTTCTTTTCCATTCTCTCTCCTCCTGTCAAATAATGTTCCTTTTTCTCTCGACTCCTTCAATTTCTTACTAATTTCTCTACTGCATCATGATCATCACGATCATGATCATGCATGCATATTAGTTATATGGCGGAATCATTCACATTCAGACAAACACAAAAAAAATAACATTCCATGCAGATCAGAGAACTTTATGTGTGTGTTCCCCACTACGACAACCACCACTGCCGCCACCAAATAATCACGGGCTTCCTTTTTAATTATCCGATGGTGGTATTGATTTTATCCCCGCCTTGCATGTTAATGAGCCCCATATCACTGTTCCCTATTGAGTGAGGCTGAGTAGTTGAGTTGAGTAGTGGATATGGCTTTGGCATGAGTTACGCACGCAGCACTACCACAAAAGAGATTGAATACATTACCGAGTGAAAGCAAATGAAAGGAAGTGAGTTGAGTTGAGTTTTGGGGGGAAAACTGATTAAATATTTGGCGAAATCCAGAGGCATCTAGTATAACATATAATATAATGCACATACTTTTCCCTCTCGAGAAACTAATTGCTAGTAAAATGTGGAACACCAGAAAATTAGGACAGAAATCAGCATAATTTTCAGACACATACACAAACAAACACAATGCAGCAAAAGGCTGGATAAGGATAAGCAGTAGTACCTTCGAAGTAGTAGCTCATGCATATTGATAGGATACTGGATACCATGTGGAAATTGTGGAATAATATAATTTGGCATATGGTATGAACATGAACATGAACAAGAGCAATATTGAATTTCCTTCAAGCCCAAAATCAATTTAGGAATGCGAAATGCACCTACTACCTACTGTATGCATATATGTAAGTCAGGAATTTTCTTTCCATGGCAATGGCACAATCAAGTCAATTGAAATCAAGTTAAACTTACGAGTACTTGGGGATCCGCATGCACAATGCAGGCCAGCGTTGCCTCTTTACTTTCCCCCGTGTGGATCCATGGTCTTTCAACTTCGATTTCTGGAGGAACTGTGAAACAAAAATATTACAAAAGGAATATAATATAAAGCTATAAATACTTATACATTTCTGAACAATATCCAACCTTTGAATTAAATGATATTCAAACTTTAATATATTGAAAATCTTCCTCAAAATTTTATTAGAACATCCCAAGAGGAAGAGGGAAATCCAATCAACTCTAGTTTGGCTAGAAAACTTCATCTTTTTTCCAAACAAGGAATAGAATAGCTTATATGGCTGACAACAGACTGAACAGACGACATAATGTCAGACAGTATTATAGTATCAAGTTACTATGTATTTCGTAGAGGAAAAGAAATTACGTAAAACAGGTTACATTACTACATACCTAATATAACAAGCGCTTTCATTCCCCTTTTTGAGGATGTCCTTGTACAGGAGGAGTCAAAAGCATTATTATGAAGATGTCATGTCATGCCATTTCATGACGTGACAATGAAGTCAAGTCACAAGTCACCAAATGAATGCATTTACCCTAAATTCTCCCGAGTCAGCAGGGAAAGACTTATCAAAGCTTTGTAGTCGTTGTCTGACTTGGACATTTCAAGGCAACTTCAGCAACATCCTCGAAAAAAACTTTAATTATTTAAGGATATTTATTATGCCAACAAGAAGAAAGTGAATTCTTAAGGAAAAAATATGTACTATTTTTTTCGCGATCAGAAGAAGAGTGAATGAAAATGCAAGAATTAAAGTTATTCGTTCTCAGTGACATGCTATGCATGCATGACATGGTGTCATGCACACATATTTAATAATAAAGACAACTATTTATATTCAGAAAAAGTAAAGCATGGAATGTCGACTATTTTTAGTGACAAGAGCCGACAGGAAATCGTCTTCTTTATAACTATAACCTCTAAGAAAAAATACATAAAAAGCTCTTCACAATTTAGACAGGTTTATAAAGAAAACTTGTATATTGCACGATATTATGCCATGTACATGTAACTTAACATGTCCTATCAGCCTATCATCCAACCAACGTGTGAAAAATACAATAAAAATGAGGAAAAGAAAAAGAAAGAGGAAAAAACTTTTAAGAAAAGATTTCTCCACTAGAACTACTGCTACTACTGCTTCTATTCCACTTTTTATAGCAGTGGGGAAAAGATAACGGGAGGGAAACGGAGTTTTTTTCACTTTACTTTAGCCTCTCTTCATTTTAATTCAATCCTGGAGGGAGCCTCAGCCTATTTTTCCAAATAGCGGTAAAATGAGAAAGACGAGATCATAAAATGAATGTCAGAAACGGACTCTTTATTGCCTGTTGCCCTGAATTTAAAAAACCTTTGAGAGATTCTCTGAATAACATTATAAATTCATGAATAAGGTACGCTTATAATTTTTTTCGGGGATAGGATAAGGAATAAAAAAACTTTCTTCTTCTTCTTTTTTTTATATTACTTTCACTTCAATTTCAATCTCCCTCCTCTGGAAGAAAAAAGAAGAAATGCACAAGCACAATGCATTGTACATTACATTATTGAAATTATTTCACGATTCCGAGGGATGACTATAGTACCACTATCATCTCTCAACTAAAATAAACTTACATTCACTTTCATTTCCCTTTATACTGCCCCATTGAATTCCTAGCTTTCTTACGTATTATCCCTTCAAAACTTTAAATCCGGCAATGAGGTGAATGGTGAAGCGTCCTGACTTGACATTGACAGACTTTAAATGCTCCTCATTACTTTTAAATGACTGACATTTAACACGTCGTTTAGCCTTCCTCTTCTTTCAACTGTACTGAACTGAAGCTACACTTTTTTTTCGTTTTGCCTCATCTCATGACATAGCAGTAGTACATATATGCAAAGTAAAGCCCTTTTTTCTTTATGATTTTTCCCCACACAAATTAAATTAAAGCATACATAAATCCCTTTTCCACTGTGTTTTTACTGTTTATAAAGTCTAACCATTTTATTATTATTACGCTCTACTTTCCCCCATAAAAAGCCCTGGGGAATAAAGGGATACTCAAACAGAGGAGAAGAGGAACTAAAAAAAGTATAATAAGTAGTACAGAATAGAGTATCATCATCTCTAGGCTCTAGTCTCTAGGTATATGTATTTATGTGTAAGGTAGTACATATCAAGTGACTTACATTGAATCTTCACGTCAACTTGTGTTGAGACAGGGGTTCCGACGCCATTATCCCCCGTGCACACGTATATTCCTGCTTGGTGTCGATCAGCTTGTCGTATTGTATACGAGTTCCCAACAACCGACTGCTCCCCATTCGGCAAAATGTTGTTCTAAAATAATAAAAAAAAAGAGAAGAGAGAATGAGGTTAAGTAGCTTTCCTCTAGTAAACTCATTGCCATTGCACATCTCTTTCACTGTAATATATTTTTTTCAATGTACTTTCTCTTATTCTATTTTTTCCTCATTCCACTCCCATTTCAATTCACAAATTAGCTCCATATTAGTAGTAGTGGAGTATAAAAGCCAGGCAATTTTAAGCTATTTTGTCGAAGTGAAAAAATGGAAAAAAAAATTTCACTATTTTATTATTGAACTATATATACAGAGTGTTGAATTGAATTGAATGAAAGGAGAAAATATTCTTTCACTGGAACAAGAGCATAGAGAAAGTACTATGCATAGGTATTTTCCAAGAATCAAGTAAACCTTTAAAAAAACACACATACCTACACACACACACACAGAGAGGGAAAGTGTGAAGCTCATTATAAAACTTTGCACTTATTTCCCTTCATGCGATTCATCCACTCTATTCATTTCTCTTAAGCCACACAGTCATTCAATAATTTTCACTTTTTGAATGGCCCTGTAATAATGTCAGTCAAGCGATATAATAACACTTCTGCTGCTGCTCTACAAAAAAAATTCCAAACTCAAATTCCTCCGTGCTGCTGCTGATGCTGTGGATGATGATGGTGGTGGCGGTAATTTAATAAATCCTTTTGCTTCATCCAATAAAGTAAAACACGTACATAATAATGTGGCATACATACACCCATATAGCCATAGTCATAGAGAAAGCCTCCTTTCCCATTCTCTTCTTCTTCTTCCCATTCTTTTTCTTCCTTCCTTCGTACTTGGGTTGGGTTGGGAGATGAACGAAACGAACGTCTCCAGCGATTTCATTTCCATAAGTATGCCCTGCTCTAAATTTCTTTTTTGAGGAATTTAAAAAGATAGTTTGAAAGCACTGTAGGGAGGAGGGAAGTAAAGGAAAAAGGCCTTTTTATAACAAGCCTCTCTATTGCTTTCCACTTTTATACGCATCCAAAGAAAAATATTTGAGAATGATGGACGGGTAAAGCGCAGGCAAACGAGGTGTCTTCCTACCATTCCTTCCGAGACTTCTGAAGAAACTCGAATGCTCTACACTCTACATCATTTCCCTACTTTTCTTTCCTCGCTTTAATCTGTTCAAATGGAATCCCCTAAAAATCATGAGGGAATGCAATGCAAATGCATGTACCATTACCATTTCCCATGCAATTCTCTCGATCTCGATTCAAAAATATTGCCCCGAGGAATAGTACATAGTAGTAATAATGATACGGATTCACTTTTACGAAGAGGAAGAAGTGTTAAAATTATTTTTTTACCCTTCTCGTCCAAGTTAGCGTCGGCACTGGGTTCCCTGACCCTCTGCATTGGAGTGTGATGGTGTCCCCTTTGGCTATTACGATGTGGCTGGGCTCAGCTCGGACAGCTTGATGGGACTATAAAATAAATAGAAAATGAAATCAGGATTAATATTAATTATTTTAATTTGCTGATTATTAATTATATGTACAGCTGTATAAACCAGTGCAATTATTGCAGGAATAGGTCATTCACATATTTTGGCAAATTAATTTTGACTGATGGCATAATACTCAATCTATGATACGAGTCAAACATATTGATGAACTGGCATTTTCGTGTAGGCGTGTATTGTATGCGCTTAAGACAGTGGGCGGTGGGTGTGCATGCTTTCACCATTATTGTTTATCTTTTGTGGTCTTCTTAAGCAAACGAAGACAAGACGCAAGTTAACAGAAAGTACATATTTATTATGTACATGACATGCATCGTTAGCTTCTATTTTGAATGACGGTTGATATTGCAGTTTTACAACGTAATATTATGAAGTCCTTTTTTCAATCAATTTTTTTATCATCAAGTTCGGTTACAATCTTGGAATGGGGCATCACATCACTATCACTCACTTCACCATCACTAAACTAGGTAATTAAAGTAAAGCTATGCTGCTGTAGCTGTAATAAAGCCCTGTCTTGTCTTCTCCATTTCATCGGGGAGCTCCATTTTATGCCGCCTGCTTCCATTACTCATATTAACAGTATCACATACCATATTGTGCAAGGATCATCAAAAGGATCATATTATCCTCTTATCTTTTATGTTTTTTCCCTTGCAGATTTTCTCAGTACCTTGATCTCATATTATCCGAAAACAATAGATGGAAGGGGATAATGCGTGTCAAAAAATATATACAGGATAATAATATCGATTTTGAAAAGGGAGTGAAAAAAGTAAAATGAGAAGAAAGGCTGGGATCAAAAATAGCTGTGGAATGAGACTTTCTCCCTATATTACACTTTGTGGGTAACTTCATACCACACGTAAAAGGATTCCTGAAATCTTTATTAGTTTAGTTTAGCTTCTAGAAAGTCGGCAGTTTTTTTAAATATGAAAAAATGCGACCCTTGAACTTTATCGGCAAATGGAGCTATAAAATACTGTAACTTTTTAGCTTGTCCTTCTCTCGTTCATTGATAATGCAACCAGCAAAGGGACTTTCACAAGACAAGACGCTTCACAAATAAGATGTTCCAATGTAGAATAGAACAAGAACAGACAGAATGAATTTTGAATGTGAGCGCACTTGTTTAGTCTTTTCATTCTTCATTAAAATTTCACCAACCTGTATGTCTGGTGACCGTACTGAATGTGATGGAAAGTTTTCTCATTTTTGTAACCTGTGTAGCTTGTTCATTTAAACTTGATTAATTTATCATCGAGATAAGAACGGAAACTGCTTTGCACTTAAAAGCGTTCGTTTTTTCCCCATTCTGATTATTATGTTAAATTAATTCCAATTCATAATCCCTTCTTCCGATTGCCAGATTGCCAAACAAACTTATGGCGACACTTCTTACCATTCCTTGAAAATGCCATCTACTTACGTTGAAAAATTTTGTTCTTTCTAAAATAAGTAGAAAAGGGAGGATATAAAAGAAAAGGGACACAAAGGCCGTTATCTATTTTCCAACAAGTTGTATTTCCACCATTCCACTCGTAAAAATACAAACTACATTCTTCTACGATTGAACTTTTCCCTTTTTCCCTCCTCAGTGGGGAAGAGACTATGTATGGGCCATCGCATTAAAGACGAGGTAGGGAGGGTCATTAAGTCCGGAAAAATTGCGTGTTTAAGCCCTGCTTTAACTTAAGGCCCTCAAATAAAGAGGGCTAGTAAAAAGTTTGCACATTTATTTTAGGAAAAAGAAGAAGAGCATCCGATGTGTGCCATCTTTTTGGTTAACTTTACTCCAACTTTCACTCCATACTTATTCCCCTTTTTCAAAATCCTTTTACACTACATACAACTCGTACATAACGTAACGTACACTTGCAATGCTCAAGAAGAAAAAAAAGCAATTACAGGATATAAGTTTCTACTCACTCACTTCACTCCCTCCCTCCCTTTCTCTCTGTGTGTAACTATCTTTTGCAATCTTCGCCAAAATTACTTTTGTTCATGTGAAATGACCCGTATGAACAGCGTTTTTCAATGGGCCCACCCGCTACCAAAGAGGACACACACAATTTAGATAATATGTCAATGAATGGAAATGTACAAGACGTTCTACAATTCTCTACATCGATGAAAATGAAGTAAAAAAGGTACTTTTCAACTCTAACCCTTTCTCCGTTTCTCGGTCCTAAAAATTTTGAAAATTCTTATTTGTCCTATCCATTTCCCTATTTATGTATATCTCCCGAGGCAGATTTATTGCTGCAATGCAATGGAGCGGAGCATTTCAGAGAAATGGCTATACAACAAATATACCAATTGGTTAATAAAAATCTGACAATGAAATCATACAGAATATCTTTCAAAAATGAGCTAAAGTTAGAAATGCATAATACTTTTAAAAAAATTCCTTAAATATAATTACCTTAGGGACTGTTCAAAAATAATTTTGAAAATTCTTATTTGTCCTATCCATTTCCCTATCTATGTTTATCTCCCGAGGCAGATTTATTGCTGCAATGCAATGGAGCGGAGCAATTTATTTCAGAGAAATGGCTATACAACAAATATACCAATTGGTTAATAAAAATCTGACAATGAAATCATACAGAATATCTTTAAAAAATGAGCTAAAGTTAGAAATGCATAATACTTTTTAAAAAATTCCTTACATATAATTACCTTAGGGACTGTTCAAGTATTACGTCACGCCAAAATCGGGATTTTCAAGACCCCCGCCCCCTCATGTCACACTCTTATACATTGTAGGATAGGCATCGCAGGATCGGAATGTAAACTCGTCCATGACCCCCCTCTCCTCCCAGAGTGTGACGTAATACTTGAACAGTCCCTTACTCAAACTAAACAATGGAAGCCAATAATGGAGTCCGGTTCGCCGTCGTAAAAGGGGAATCTACTGTTCCGGGAATTCTTAAAGTGTCGTAGATGGAATAACGTACCAATCGCAATCTTTATACGCAGCGGAAGGCAGTAAGGTAAACAATCTTGCTGGAGAGTAGTGAGTGACTGACTGCATTTAACTTTAAGTAGTTAATTCCAGGGGAAAAATCTAGAATTTAAAGATAGTGGATCATTGACTATTTACAGCTTAACCGACCGCGATCTATTGAAGGATTATTACTGTCTAGCAAGCAAAATGGGTCCCGTGAATGTTTCCACCATGTGTAAACCTGACTCGTCATCTGACCGTTACAAGTATAAGTACTAATTGATAATAATTATATTAATTATTATCCTGTTCCCGGGTAAAAGAACTTTTGATTCATTTGAATGCACTTTTCTGCGATCTTTTAATTTTCATTCTAATTCCAGCCAAGGTTTACGACCCCGCCGTCATCACGAAATCTTGAAGCAGAAGAGCGGCAACCACGGTGGAGTTGATTTTGCAAGACTTGCCGGGAGTCCCGTCATTGCACGCCAGCCGGTGGTCTATTCCTGTCCCCCGCCACGCCCCTGTTGCACAACAACTTTCACTAGTAAGGGAAATGGCGTAAATAATAATTGAAGCCGTTGGAGGCTGAACAACGACAACAACGGCTGTTGTGAACTTTGTGATGACTTTAATGTAATCTTTCATATTTTCAGGTATCGACATTAAATCATACGTCATTTCTTCTTACGGACACGGGCCACAAAAAGATGGAGAAGTTCGTCTTCAACTGGTCCATCGAAATATCACTCCAGATGATGTCCACCCCTTGGTGGAAATGTGGATGAGGAACAACTACATGAACCCATTTGAGGAGGCGCCACTATACCTCGGAGTTTATAATTCCTTCGCGTGGGCCGCACACTGTGGCTACAGCTGTGTTCTGGAGACTTGGGAGACCTTTCCCAACGGAGCGAAGTTCAAGCGTCAAATTGGATGCGGTCTGGCTTTCCAATTGGACTTCCATGTGATTTTGCGCTTCATGACGTCCAAGGTGAATCCGAACTTTGCTCCGGAGTGGATTATTCTGAGGAAGCTCATGCGCCCAAAGCTTTGCTACTTGATTGAGGTGTTTCGATTGGACGGGAGGGTCTTCTACATTTCTATGCCTATGATTGACAGGTTCTTGACCATTGGCTCTGATGGCATTGACCTGGCTTATCAAGTTCTGTTTGCAGGATTGCTGGAGACGGCTTCAGCGTACGGGTTTCGAAATTGCTTGTTCATTGCTAAAGATGGGAAGGAAATTGCTGCCGCTGCAAAATTTGGATTCTACCCATTGTCCAGTTTATGTCTGGACGGAAATGTTATTCTGTATCTGATGATTCGTGAAGCTCGTTTAAAGTGACCTGTCACCTCCTATTTTGTCCTACAGTTTTAAAAACTGACTTCTTGATTGTAAATCTGGTCTGACTTGACAGTTTCACTCATTCTTTTTGGTTATGCACTTTTGACTATGCCATTGTTTTTAATTTTCTGACTCACTTTCATTTTATAATTATGACTTTTGTTGTTTTGTAATAATTGGCATTTTTAAGTATTCAATAAAAACCAGGTTTTTGATGCCTTACGCTTACCCAAAATCTCAAGCGTGTGCACTTGTTCTTCAGGAGTGTAAGTGCTGAGCTGACATATGTAGTCCCCACCATCTTGCGGACGCACCTTCTTGATTTCCAGGTCATATCCATTTATACAGCTCGATTCGCTTGTCCATCGTGATCTTCATTTGTCCTGCCGTGAGGACGGAGGGCCCTCTCTTCCATAGCAGAACATAGGGACCTAGAACCAAGAAAATAATTTTTAAAGCAATTTCAATAAATAATGATTTCATTCATTCTGATTTCATTTCAATTCTACTTTGAAGAGGTCGATCACATCACGCATTGAAAATTACATTTTACGTTTAAATGCGTCACGGTAGTATATCCATAGCCAGTATAGCATTTACTGCCCTCTCTTCCAGAAAACAATAACATTTCAATCAAAACTCCAAAATTAGAAGGAAAAAAACTTTTCTGTCAAAGTCAATCATTTCCGTCTTTGAAAAAATACAGTTTGGAGGGAACATCTCATGGACTATTCCTATTATCATAGAATCGGTTATATTATGGCCACGTGCGTCATTCAATTTTCAAAAAAAAATTGCAATTTCTCCTCTTTTCTCTTCCACTTCTACCACTACCGCCAATGCAATGCTAATGTTTAAGCTAGCTCGCCTCACTCGAACCCGATCCTCAAATGTCTGAGAAAATTGTTTGTTGAAAGGCTTTTCCTCCAAAAAGTCGAGAAACAATCTCGAGGCTACAAAAACAGATTAAGGTCCTATATAAGTACGCTCTCCTGGAAAAACGAAATAGGTAGGCAGTAGGTAAATAAGAAAAAGTGGAGCAGGAGCAGGACCAAGCAAGGGAAGAAGCAATTTTTCCCGTAATGGTACTTTCACCTCTTTCTCAATCCTGTTTAGACTGTAGACTCGTGTTGTTATGTCTGTATCTACTTTCATTTCATATCATATCACACACAACAAGGAAACATGTTAAGCCGTTGACCCAATGCCAATGCGAAATATATTTTTTTTGAAAGGAAACTGCACTAGGTACACTGAAAAAAATAGATACAATGTACATACATGTACGTATTGTATTGCATTGTAGATAGTTTTATAGTGTATTTATTTCTTTCTATCAAAATGTCTGGTCAAGACAGGATATTTCTCGTTTCCTCATAGTCCTCCTTATCAGCCTTTCTTGATGATTCCCTTTTCCGCCATTGCACACTCTTTCCCCCGTTTCTCTTTCAGGAAAACGAAGTTTTGTCCTAAAAAAACGAGCTGGGTGAAGTGAAATAGGAATGATGAGAAAAGAGCAGAGGAGAAGGTAAGGAGAAAAAAACGAAAGAAAAAAATACTGCGATACAAAAAAAAGAGAGGAGATAGATAGCCTATGGCGGTTCTAGTTCTGGCTTGGTCTTGGTCATTCTTGCTTTCACCCACTATGCCATGCCCCACGATAACTCTATCAATGGTCATCATCGAGAACTCTTGATGGTTACTTTTTATCATTGAATTGTCGAGTCTTAGCTTGATATTC
>JAHZNI010000671.1:0-14635 GCA_027744415.1 Seira ritae
GGTTGTTTCATAAATAATTTAAGGTCGAATTAATTTATGGTTTGACGAAGGAAAAAAAATAGTTTTTTTTAGGGAAAACCAATCGGTTTAAATACATTTCTGTGCAAACTGAAATCGAGTTGGATTGTTCAGAAGAAAAGCCCTCTTTTTAAAAATCATTCCAAAATATTGCATAACATTTTCTGCTGCAATGTACTACTACTGAGCAGAATCAACTCAAATAATATGCAAGTTATAAAAAGTAATAATTTCAGCCAAAACACAAAGACCAACTTATCACAGGTAGCATAAAAAAATTCCCAACTAAAAAATCTCGTTAAGTCTCAAGTCACCCCAAACAAACAAACGAAAACAACCCACCCTCTGGTTACTGGATACATAAACCCTACAAAAAAACAGGTTTGTTGCTGGACAACCAACACACACACCTGTTGCGTGAGTGTTTATCCCCTCAAGCTCTTAAAAAAAATAATCTTGTTCAGCCATTTGTGTCAAAAAGAACCTCTGCTTCTGTCCAGTACAAAAAAAATACTTTAGTAATGTACAGCAATTTTAAAAGTTAATAAAAAAAATGCCCGAACTCCATATTTCCCCAATAAAGAACACCCCAATCCGAATCCCACCCCCTTACCCGTATTACGACCACGACACAAATTATCTCCATAACAACACGACGAGGACTAGGCGGAACATTCTCAATATTCTGAACCAAGTCGAGTTGGAAGAGACACTACGGACTAGTTCGTTGAACAGTTTGAGTAGGAACGATAGTAGGTGTACTACTAGTAACGGTAGTATTGACAGGTCGTTAAATGGAGTTGCTCGGCATGCTACTTTGAGTAGTAGCGTTGCTTCTGAGCCGGTTATTAATAGTGGTGGTAGCAATGACCTCGTGAGTCCATAGTGTGTTTATTTTTAATTAAAGTCGTTGATAATAGTTTTTTTTTAAATGTTTTTTTTTTTATTCCAGACATCGACAGTGTCACGGAATTGGGAGTACGTGAACGTGAATCTGACAAGAGTGCCAGGGTACGGGTTCGGGATCGCAGTCAGTGGGGGATGCGACAACCCGCATTTCGCGAACGGGGATCCTGCCATCGCCATTTCTGATGTGCTCAAAGGTGGACCTGCTCAAGGGAAGTTGCAGTAAGTTGGAATGTTTTTTTTTTGGAATAATATTGCATATATTATGTGAAAAGTCTGGGTTTAAGAACGGATTTGTTGGGATTTGCATAAGAAATAGCTGGTGTTTTTGGATTTTTTTTTCAATATGATGGGAAAAAAAGCAATTTTAAAAGTGTTGAATCTGAGAATCAAAGCCTTAAGAAAAAAATTGCAAACAGGGTAGCTCAATTTTTATTTAATGTCCATATTCCCAAAAAGTTCACTTTTCAAGAAAATAATTTTAACTTGGTCGGAAAAAAATTACCGTAAAAATAAATATCAGAAATAAAAATGTTAACGAATTTAACCTTTTCTTCTCTCCAAAAATGTAGTTTTTTTCCAAACGACACAAGATGTCAGTTTAAAACACACCTACCAATTTCGTAATTCCAGAATAAACGCATGAAAAAAATCGGATGTACTAGATCTTAAACATAAATGCTTTTTTTTGTATAAGAAATGCGCGTAAACTCACACACACACGTTCCTTGGATTTTTTTCCATACGAAAAATAATGGAAAAAGTTCTTGAATTTGAATTTTGTAATAAAAATTTGTAAATAGAGCAGCTCAATTAATGGTAAAAATACATTCCAACCAAATGATTAGACTATTTTAGAAAAAAAAATCTCTCTCTATCAAGTAACTAAATTGTGTGTGAACAACTGAAATCAAACGTTTCCACAGAATAAACGACCGCATAGTCTCAGCGAACGGAATCTCACTAGACAACGTAGACTACTCAACAGCAGTGCAAATCCTCCGTGACTCAGGCCCAACAGTAAACCTCCGCGTGAAACGCCGCGTGAACCCACTCTCATACAAAGTGACAGTCCCGCTGAACACGAAACGACTGAAAAAGCTGTCATTCGAGAGTCTAGGCTTCTCAGTCTCGGTCACGTTACAAATCAAGTCAGTAGACACAGAGTCACTAGGGCTCCGTGAAGGTGACTTGATAGATAAGATCCAAGGGCTCAAGGTCAATGAACTGTTCAACGAGAAGGTCGTATGCAAAGAACTGAAACGAGTACTGGAAGATGGGACTAATTCAAACTCTTCGTTGCTCCACCTTGTTGTTAAACGTTCCCCTGGAAACAACAGGGCTCCACAGCAAAGTCAGGTAAATGGACAACATCAACAGCCTCTTGTGGTAGGGAACCTGTACGTGCAACCGCCGACGAGGAATAACAAGTCGTTTGACTCTACCACCACGACGCATGTACCACCTCAACCGAGTGTTCAGTCTCCACCTCCACCACCACCTCGACCACCATTACCACAAGAGTATGATAATCACGGTCCTTTAAGGTCGATTAATTTCATTAAGCAAAACACTTTAGGAATCAGGTTGTCAGGTGGAAACAAATCAGGGATCATAGTAAGTGCAGTCCAGAAAAACTCACAAGCTGACTTGCAGGGCTTAACACCGAACGATAAGATAGTGCGAGTTAACGAGCATGAGTGGGGACTGAACCCACCAACCCGGGAACAAGCTATCGAGATCCTGAGCTCCATACCGAACGACACGTTGGTCAACCTGACTGTTGAGAAGGTCGGTGCGGTAGACTCCAACAATCAAGATGAGTTTTATATCAGGACTAGGATTTCAAAACGACGAGTTTAAACTCCACGAGGTACTGCTTGTAACGGATACGTTGGTTAACGGGATGGTTGGGAGTTGGGAAGCTTATCGGTTAGACTCCAGTTGGAACAAAACGGGACGGTTGGTTATACCCAACATGAAAAACGCCCGTGAGTTGATGAAGAAATCATGGAAACGCACGACGAGTTTCAGGAACCGTGAATGGGAAGAATTGCTTCAAGTGAGTGTAGCCCAGGACCCTTATGAAGTGGTTGAGAAACGATCGATTCAACTGCACGAACGACCTGTTGTGATGTACACTCCAGTTAACTCCTTGGTCGTGGAGTCGCTGATGATGATGCATGCGGCGACTAGGTTGTTTAAAGTGGTTAAATCTATCGATCAGTTGGAGTTTAACGATGCGAGGATACGGGTTGTTCAGGAAATACCTTCGATCAAACAGGTACAGGAATTGCATGACCAAGGATCGTACCCTTTGGTGGTTTTTGGGAATTTCAGGAGTAAAGAAGCGTTGAAGGTCGAGTGTGGGGATAAGTGGAGTAAAGTCAAGAAACTTTATTCTGTGCTGGATAAAGTTCGGGATAAGTTAGGGGACTATATTGATTTTGAACTTGAGATGCAGAGTGTTGGTGAAGCTGCGCAGGTCATTTACGAGCGGTTGAGTTCTGGGGGGGCAGGGCTGCGGGCTGTTATGGTTGGGGTAAGTGTTGTTTTTGAAAAAAAATCATAATAAATCTTCAACCTACTACTATATCTCTCAACTTTACTAACAGAAAAACTGTGGTGGTGGTGGTGGATTGCCTCGCACGCATTATGTTCCGTTTTCCGGTTTTTCGTATGCTGCTTCTCCTCTTGTTTAAGGTGTTTCTTCTATTTAACCGCTTATTTCTCACTTTTATTCTTTCATCTTATTTCAAATAGTTTATTGCATGAATTCATTTCATTTTTTTTTCAACTGGCAAGGATTTATAATGGCAACATGGCAAAAAAATTTTTAAATCACAATTGTGGGATTGACATAAATTTTGGTGATTTAACAAATTTTTAAAAAGATTTATTGCTGAATTTTTGTTTTAGGAATAATTGTGTAAGGTCGTTTGGTAACTAATTTTTTTTACTTGGCATTTTGAATTCTTACCCCTTTCATTTTTTCAACTGGCAAGGACTTATACTGGCAACATGGAAAAATTTTTTTAGCATGACAATTGTGGGATTGACATAAATTTTGGCGATTTAACAAATTTTTAGAATGGAAAGATTTATTATTTTTTTTAGCATGACAATTGTGGGATTGACATAAATTTTGGCGATTTAAAAGGATTAATTTTCTGGATATTCTGGAAACATGAAAAAATACACTGTTTGATTGAAAATCGATATAATATAGGTTGGAAACAATTTTAAGCCTTCCAAAAAAAAACTTAGAAAAAAAATTTGAAAAAAAATTGCCATTATAAGTGTTGCCATTCTAAACTAAATTGGTCCTGTTTAAATCATTGGTGCATATATTTCACTTTAATTTACCCACGTTGTGTACGACGTTTTTCTTTTTTTTCTCCAGTCCAAGCACGAGTCAACCCAGCACCCTACAACAACCCCTTCAGCAATCACACCATCATCATCCCGCCATAAACACTACACCCGAAGCAGCTCAACAATGTCCCGGACCCATACGCCGAACACACCAACTACCCGCTCAACAACCACTACCCCAATCTCAAGGAACAAGTCAACGGACAATTTAACATCCCCTTCCCCAGCCAGTTTAAAGTTCCCCAATTTCAACATCCCCCCACCATGCTCGGTTATCGAGCAACAAGGTCCAACAACACAGCAGTTGATAACACAGGAACTGGAGAAACGAGGGATCAGTTTAGAAGTGGACCAGAATAAACGTACGATGTTGCAGAGGAGTGCCACTACTGTTGGGGTCAATGGCCCTGTTGCTCCAGTCCAGAATAATTTTGCTCACAGTCCAGTGCTGGACCGAAAAGAGTTCAGCCGGGCTCAGTCGAATCCTCCAACTTCGAGATCTGTTTATCAAGCGCCTCCGACTATCGACAGGACTAAGAAGCCTAGTAGTGTCCCTTACTATCAACCACCCACTACTACACCTTCGAAACCTGTGCCACCTCCGAAACCGAAAGTTGTTCCAGTTTCGAAGCGAGAGAACAAGAAACTGTTCAGTGAAGTCAACTTGAACGAGACTGTCTCTGACGATACGGGGCAGACTTACTTGAACATCCCGATGAACAGTCGAGTTGTTCAACAACAGCAGCAACCTTCGTCAATCACTTCCGGGTACTTTGACTGGAGGGGTGGGAGGTTGGTTCAGAAACATGTCTTTGGGAACCAAATACCTATCGAGGTTTTTATTCCGGAACGGGCTATTCCTCATGGGGAAACTGTTCATGTCTGGTTTCAGATTGTTGACTACAATGTCCGCGAGGGTCAGTATTTACTTTAATGTTCCTTTAATTTTTCCTTGTTTGCCTCAACGAGTCTGAATAGTTTAAGAATTTTGTTTTACACTTTTGTCCAAAGCAACGTGGAAAAAAAAATAATTTAACCAAACCTGTTCTAAACAGACGGAGCCACCCCGAAAAAGATGCTGAGCCCACTGGTCAAGTTTGGCCCGGAGAACTACAGGTTCCAGATCCCAGTTGAGATCCGGATCCCCCAGTACAGTGCCTCCAACAACAATGGTCTCCACGACAACAATATGCTTGCGAAAGTGCTGATGAACAATCACGCGGATTACTGGACAAAGATTGATATACAGAGCGGGAACTATCCTGACTATCCTTCTGATGTTAAGGTCGTTAGTTTGACTGTTCAGCAGTTCTAATTTATTTTTTACTTTCTTTTTAGAAGCTTTTTAGTTGCTAATTTTTAATTATTGTTGCGTTAGTTGGAACGAACTTTTTATTATATGCCATATATTGAAATAATAATAAAAAAATAGTGTTTTTTTAACGTATACTGTCATTTAGCATCAGCTTATATCATTGAATAGTCATGTGGGGAAGATTTCTTGATGTTTTCAAATATTATCTGAGTCTTTCTGATTAACTTTTTCAAGGTGGGAAAGGAACTTGTGAAGGTGTTGGCTCTTCAGTTTTGGCTGATATAATAAAATCATTTCATGTCGTGTAGAATATATGGCTAACTTCCGTTCCATCCAAGCAAAGCAAACAAAAAGTGAATACTTTCTATAAGAATTGGAAAAACATATTTCATTGGAAATGATATCAAAAGATCCGCTGGAGGGAATCTCCAAAAAGAATTGAGTTTGGATGGAGTAAAAAATATATTAGGACAAAAGAAGCTCCTATGTTGCAGTGGTATCAAAACGCCCCAAAGATCAGGAACACGAAGCTTGATATACATATATCTATAGTGACACTTAGTTTCCTGAGAGGTATCTGTTCCCCCAAAATAATAACCGAATCCAAGTCCAACATGAACGGAAGAAACGTTAAAAAAAATCCAATCATGATAGGGCCGATGAGAAAGCTATGATTGATCCACGATAATTTCCGCATAACCATAAAACGGTGGAAGCTCCAAATTATCACATTCAGTGAACTCATGACACATTTTGGCGCGCAACACAGCATGACATGCGTCCACTTGTCTCACAGGTCCGCCGTTCCCGAGGGTTTTTGCTTACGATTGCCCAAAACTGGTTTACACCAATGTTAAAGTTCAAAGTAATCTAACGTGACGACTGATTCATGTAACTAAGCAACAGAACGACTAAAGCCTTTAGTTCAAAATATATTTTACTGAAAAGATATGGGTTTGACCAAGATAATTAAACGTAGACTTGCCTTCATTCCTTTCGCGTTGTCAGTGTGATACATTAAAAAAATAATATCGCCCGTCATACAGATAAGCCATTCCCGAGGAAAGGCAGAAAAAGTACGGGACGCGATCACAAGCAGCCAAGAGTTCATAAATAATGCGTTGTGGTATTGTCTGTTATAATTATTGGAATTAATTATTGGTATATTCTGTGAAAATGTGAACTTAACACTCCATTCCCTAGTTAAATGAAAAGACCTGTGGAGGTTTCAGGAATTTTCTCTCGACATTGGAATTAATGTCTGGTGGCATGGGAAAGGCCTGGAATATGTTAGACATTTGTGCCTTCCATTTATAGCAACGAAATTGCCAAACGAAATAAAATGCTTCAAAAGTTAAAGGGCTTTGATATATATTCATTTATATAGTTCACTATAGAAACAAGGCTTTTCTATGTTCTTTTATTTCTGATACCTGAAAATTCTGAGATCTAATTCAGTATGTATTAATGATTTGTTCTGCGAAAATAAAAATGTACTACTAATGTAAATTTTAAAAAAAATGTTTTCAATATCAATATTTTCTAAATTCACGCTAAAGAGTACCACAAATTGATGCACCCATGAAAGTATAATTAAAACACACGTTTAAAATAGACTTTATTTAATCATTTTGTACCCCTCATCGCTTCAGACAAAAAAAAATAAGTTAAAAATATATGTTCAGTTACTCCTAATGATCTGATGAATCCACCCAATGAAACTAGACACTTTGACGTAGACCCCTGGCACATTTTCCCTCCCACACCCGAACCCCCAACTGACAAGACCCGTGAGCTCGTAGTAGCCCGTCCCTGGGTCTACCTGTTGTTGGGTCGTCTGCTCTGCATACTAGTGGGCCACCTCCGTCACCTAAAATGACATTGTGATCATTACTGTGCTTATCCAGTGTCATGCATTCGTTATCCTTACCTTGGCACGCGTCGTTGCGGAGCTCCCCGCCCGCACAGAAACTGCTCATTGGCAATGCGAACACTTTTTCCGTGACTGCGTTCACTTTTCTCACGCACTCGTCTTCGCTGACGATTGGGAGGTTGGCTTCTCTGATTCTCAGTGGGATTGGGCCGCTTTTAAAGGGGGATTAAATAAATATTATTAGTGGTGTATTTAAAATCAAATAAACTGACATTATCTAAATAAACCTAACTGCTTTATGTCTAGCCTGTGTTAATTATAATTTTAATTGATGTAGTATCATAGTAGTACTTTGTCGGAAAAGGACTTTGTCTCATCACCCCAATTTTTTTTTGTCAACGGGTATGATAGGCAATAAGTTTCCCAGTTTGAATTCAAATACTGTTAGCCCTTAATTTGTGAATCTCGAGTCCTTAAGTTCGTGTTAGAAGGAAAAGTATTTTTTTTGCTCTAAAAATTTCTTTGAATCGCGTGAATGTTTGAAACAGGTCAGGTTATCCCTCTGGTCAAAGTTTTAAAATTCATACGTTCAGGTGCGCCTGAATAATTCAGGGTCAGGTAATTTGAAAAAAAAATTCAGGCCTCATGTTAGGTAAAATTCAAATTATTTCATGTCCAGGTACTTGAATTTCAGGAAAAGTCAAATTAATTAAGGGCATCAAAAGTGTAAAAAAATTGATGAAAAAATTATTGTGTTTCAGGACAAAAAGATGTAGACCTCAGGTAAAGTAATTTCCAGAGCAGGTCAATCATGCATTATAAATTACCACCCCTGAACTACCGCCGACGATTTCCCTCCCTCCACCGGTATCATCACCACCCTGCTAAACTACCATTCCTTAACTACCGTTTCTAAAACGGTTACAATATCTGAACCATTTCAATACCATTTATGTCACATGTCGAGGCAATACGCTTTACAAGTCACGTGTTTTTAAGTAACACTGCGCTGACTGACAGCGACGTGGGTAAAGCAAGCCACAAACCAAGTTGTAAATAAATAGCCACAGGTATTGATAGTATTAAAAAGCTTCAAATATATAACGATATATATATTTGAGTCACTCGGCGCCACCTTAGTTATATATACAGGAAATTAGTTCGGTGGTAATTCAGGCAGGTGGTGATAAATGGGTGGTAGTTAAAGTGTGGGCAATATGTATCGGTGGTAGTTAAATGGTGGTAATCTGTATACATTCCCGAAAAAAAAAATTCAGACCTGACATGAATGACCTGAAACCTGATTTTGAACATGTTACAAGTGCCGAAATCATGTGCAACACGACAGTCCTGCTTTCCAATCGTAGTAATATGATATACTTGTATTGCTTTGGGGAAAGGGAATGGAATAAAATTATAATGATTGGTTTACATGGGGTATTATGCGATACGAGTGATTTAGCCTCCTAGAAAAAATTAACATGTTTCAAACGAGTTATATGTTTGGATTTTTTTTTTGGATTTTCATTGCAAATCTGTGAAAATTGATCATTCAAGTTCAAGAGAAATTCAATGCAGAAACTTTATAAAGACTGTTTGTACATTCTTCAAATTACTGTACGTACGATTTTTGGCTGAAACAACGAAATGAACTTAAAAAGAACCTACAAACGACTGTTGATATTCTTTTTCTGTAAAATTAATGCAATGTGCAAAGTTTGGCACACAAAATATTATAAATTCTTGCTGCATTTTTAATTTTCAGCTACTGGCAATATTAAGTAGCATTATGCAAGTGATTTTTTTTTATGAAAACTACGTTCCAATTTTGCAGTGTCCTCTCCGAAATTAAACATAATTTGATGTCGAATTTACAGACCGACTAAATGAGAACCCCCATGAAATCCTAAAAAAAAATAACGCATTTAATGTTACCATGACAAAATAAAAGAACCTCACTTGGTAACACAATGCGCCGCAGTGAGTACCCACTGAGTCCCAATCAGCGCCCCACCGCACAAATACTGGTTCAAAAGAGTTGATCAACGCCACACTCCAGCACCATTCTCCAGGCAGCGAGTCACTACCCCCAACAACCCGCTTCTTCCTCCTCCTCCGCGAAACTGTCGGCACTCCTTTCACTCCACAGACATAAGACCCGACAGGCTGTCTCGGTGGGACTCTTGTTGACCCTAAAGCGTTTGACGTGAACACCCAACAACTCGCTTCTTCCTCCTCCTCCGCGAAACTGTCGGCACTCCTTTCACTCCACAGACATAAGACCCGACAGGCTGTCTCGGTGGGACTCTTGTTGACCCTAAAGCGTTTGACGTGAACGGGGAAGTGAACTGCGTCGATGGGATTGGGTGGATTGGAGGTGGTGGTGGAGTCTCTGCTAGAGGTGGAGGTGAAGGTGGTGGGAAACCCTGGTAGTGGTTGGGTGGAGTGTTTTGTGGGTGGTTGTTGGGTGCGAATTGGGGAAGGATTTGTTGGGGTTTGATACTGGTGCTGTTGCGCTGCGTTTCTGGAGGTTTAGGTTGGGTTGGTGGTGGTGGTTGCGTGGTTGACTGGTCTTTTGGTAATGCTGTTTTCCGGGCACAACATCGGAGGTTTGACCTTGGGCACGTGTACATGTCTGTTGGGGTCGCGTGGGCTGTGTTGGGGGGGAAATAAAAGAGTGTTGATTTTGCAATTAAATTAAATTATTTTTCTAACTGATTTTTATTTGGCATGTTGTGGTGCTTTTTTTAGGTCTGTTGGTATTGATGGATTTTTTCGGTTCGATTTAATTTTTTTTTATTTTTATATCTTTACAAGTGCACTAACTAAGTGAGACGTTATATAGTCACTTGAAGCTGGGATATCCTTCCACAGATCCTTTTCATTACCACCCTGCAAACATGTCATTCAAGAAAAAAGAATTTTCCTGCATCAGGAATCGAACTGGCAATAAGTCGTTTGTGTTTCCTTTTACTCCAAGTTTGTTTTCGAAAAAAAACCGTAGACAGACGGAACAAAGAAGTAGCAAAGCACTGAACATGTATATTCAAAGAGCATGTCAACCCTTTTTGTTTTCTATAACATGAAAGCTTTCCGCTGGCGTAAGTTAAATTAACATTTGTAATTTGTAATCAAATTGTACGATGGTTTTAAACATAATATTTTTGACAATTGCACAGTACAATATTGACCTATTGACCCCTATAGTTTAAGATATTTAAAGGAAAATTTTTGTTTTAGTTAATCCTCATGGAGTTTTGAATAATTCCCCACCTTACAAAACCCTCCAAAACTTATTAAGTATAGCTGGATTCTTCATATTTTGGCTGTGTATTCTTCTCCTTTTTAAATTTTCCGTGTTTTTTCAACAAATTTCTGGTTAGCACGTTCTAGCAAAAAACGATGCAAAATTCATTTGACTATTGAGTCCAGACTATAATTTCATTAAAATCGGTAAAAACCAATTGGGGAGATATTAGATAAGTTAAATCCAAAAAAAAAATTATTTTATCAGGTAACCACTACGCTTACGGGCGTAATTAAATATATCTCTAGCTATAGGAACACGCTTTGTTGGGTTGCTTCATTGATATGCTTCCATGATTATTATACAAAGTGCTCTGTTATAAACCAAATAAAATAGAGGGGATGGGGATTTTTTTTTTCGCATTTGCGATTATGAAGCGATTATTATACGCAGTGGTGAAAAGTTTACTGGTGGTTGCAACAAGAATGTCTGGAAACCCATATGAAACCCAAGATATGAAACCCCATATCCAACAACTTGATTTAAACACATTCTAGCATACACATCAAATGAGCAAAAAAAAAAAGAACCACTATACTCACCAAAGCAAATGATACTGATGATATTCCTACTGACACAACTCCCAATCTCTTCAGTACAAGGCCCCAGTACTTTCTTCACCTCATCATCCACTTCAACTTCCTCCACATCCTGTTCAGCTTCGTTCCTGAACCCATTTTCCTCATCCTTACCACCTACCCCACCACCGTTAACAGGCACGTCATGTCCACAACAGAACCCATCAACCCCACACGCAAACTGTGAAGGTAACCGCTCACTGCAGTAAGGTTCCAAGAAGTTCTTGACGCAGTACCTAGGGCAAGGTAGAGGCATGCGAGGTGGGTGGTGCATCAAGTTTGGAGGTGGGTTGTTCTGATTATTGTAGTAGTAGTGATGTGGTGGTGGTGGTATACCGTAGTTAGGTGGAGGTGGTGGTGGCAACCGTGTGTTGTATTTGTGTGGTGGTGGGTAGCGGTGAGGTGGTGGTTGTTGTATTGGTGGTTGAGTTGGAGTTGGTGTTTGTTTCTCCTCTTCCTCGTCGACCAATTCATCTTCCTCATCATCCTCACCAACCACTGTACTTTCCTGTGAAGTCTCGTTCAAATATGGATTGTGGTGTTCGTCGTTATTGACACAGCATGCCAGCCCTGGTTCGGGGCAATGTGCTTCATTGTCTATCTCGTCGCATAAGAACAATCCGAATATTATGTTCCTGCACTCGCCACTGCATTGCTGGATGGGTTTGTTGATTGAATTATTGGTTGGTATTACTGTGTCATCGTCTAGTTCTGTCAAGTCTATTTCGTCTGAGGTCAGTTGGGTTTCTTCTGTGTCGTGTTCCGCTGATGATGAGGATGTGAGTGGGGGTTGGGGTGATGAACCTTCTTCTTCCAACTCGTCGTCTTCTTCGATTTCTTCTGGGGATGATGATTGTTGGGTTGGTGTTGTTGTTGATTGGCCTCGGTTATGTTGTTCGTTTGTTTGTGGTTGGGGGTCGTTGATGAAACTGTCTAGGAGGCCTGTGGGATGTGTATACAAAATTATATCGATGTTGGGGGATGCTTTTTTAATGTTGGATCGAGGTAGTTTGAGTTGGGATTGTTTTCAATTTTACAGGTTGAGTCTTTATTTTTTTTTATTTAGAATTGGAATTGATTGCCTTTTCTGTCCGTCTGTGAACACGATTTAGGAATAAGATATGTACTTTTGCGAGTCTTTTCGAATTTAAATTGTAGTCAAAATTTCAAAGCTAGAGCAGCTCAGCATAAATTTCAGCACATACGTTGGCATATCAACAAAGAAACGCTTGCACACAATTGGCCAGAGTTTTGGACTTTTTACCATTGTTTCGTTTGACTATATTTTCGGCGCAATTGTCACATAGTCAATTCAGGTTCTAACAAAGTTGCTAGCTACATGTTTATGATTGAAAAATAATTATATGAAACGGAATAAGTCCAATTCACGTGAAAAGAAACTTTCTGCGCTTTCTATTGATTCTTAAACGAAAAATTAAAACATTGGGGCAATTCAATGCTACAATTCGCAAGAGAATAGCAATTGAAATCGGAAAATCATATAGCACCTGACATGTCTACCAATCAGTCCCCACTTGTTTATCAGATTGGGCTGAAATATATATAGGAACCGCCCTGGTTAGTCAGAGGTACCACTATATACAACTACTACAATCATGTTCCAAAAGAAATCAAGGAGGAAAGGACATTTGACGGACAGATAGGCAGAAAATAAAACCAATTTTATGCAGTCATCGTCGATTTCAAAGCTCATTTCAAACAAAAACTAATAAGTAAAAAAAATGCCTGGAACGAAGTTTCATGAGGGACGAGTTTTCTGTTCAAGCTTTTTTTTTCATAGAAAAGTCTTGTTCCACAGAAAAGCCTTATTTTTCAAGCATTGCATTTCATACACTGCTGCTGTTGACTGGATGCTTCACTCTTTTTCTCCAGCTATTGTAGCAGCGTATATATGGTAGACAAAGAAAAGCATCAAACACAAAGCTCTTGATGTTAAAAGTTCCATGTAACTATTTTAGTATTTTGAACGTAAAAAGTTAACGAAACGAAATCAAAACAAATTTTGGAGGAAGTTTATAAAATAAAAAAAAAGCTTAAAATAAAACCGACCTACACTGAATTATACTTTAAAAAACTAGGACAGTTCTTGAAAATGTTAGAGAAAATTGAGAAAAAACATCTCTGTTCCAGCACCAGAGAGTAGCTTTAATTTAATTCGTGCGTCAACTATAATTTTTTGATTGACTGTTACTTTGACCAATTAAAAGGGATGTCCAAATAGAATATATATCTTATTCAATCGTGCGTGTAGTTGGTTGAATGTTTTAGTTACACCACATTTTCCGAATAATTGTGGTCATTGGATTTATGTCTGCCTATGATTACTGTATAGTTATTTTGTTGTTATCAAGTGTAGTTTAATAGAATATAACACTTTTTCTAAACATCCTTGGATAACGCATATATTTTTCAAAAGTTTTCTGCATTTGTAAACAAAAATTTGCCATATAGCATATAAATATTCTTATGCATATATACTTTTTCAGTCTGGCACAACTCAATTATTTTTTGGTAGTTATATTATTCCAACTCAAAAAATATTTCCAAACATTCTGCATATATAGCTAAAAAAAATTTTCTGCTTGGTAAAAAAAAATAATTTCCAAGTTATCCAATCAATATAATAACGCAACATATTTAAACTAACCATTCAAAATCCCAGTAAAACTAAGATCCCCACCACCCCCACCCGACTGCTGCTCATCTTTCCTCCTATCCAAAACCTGTTGCTGATGATGATGGAACCTGGAACTATCTTCAGGAGCTAACGCTATAAGTTGACGGCATACTAGTACTACTATTATCAATCAAAAGTGCAAATTCCTCAGCACCAACACTAATCACTTCACCAACACCCTCACCCATCAATTGTCTCGTAGTCCCATTCTGCTCTGACGTGGTCCAATTAAACTGAAGCACCAGTAGTATGACTACGCTAGTTTTAAATCGGTCCATTTTGTAACATAATTTCTAGTTATTATTTTTTATAATTTTAAAAAAGTTCTTTTTCCTTGTAACATCAAGTGTATTTCCGGTTGTAATGTGATTGTGATGAAAAAAAAAATGTATTATATACACACTATTGCACACACATTTGTAAAATAACGGGACTTTCTCGTGTAGGTCAAGTGTACTGAGATAGAGAGAAAAACAGGAAGAAGAAGCTCTAGCTCAAGTTCAACATCATCACTATCAGCATGCGAACAGGAATGCTATAGCACCATAGGTACTCAATTGAAACA
>JAHZNI010000672.1:0-12796 GCA_027744415.1 Seira ritae
CTCAAACTCTTTTAGCGAAACATAAGGTAGATTCTACATAGATACTTAGATAGATTTACATACAAACATATTATTTCAGGAATACAATTATTTAGTCGATGCACAGCTTTAACATAAAACTACGTACGAACCTTTACGTGAAATGATCTGTGCACGTTCAGTATTCCTTGACGCATAAGATGCATCAAAACGGAGATGTGGTCACACATATCAAGAAACAAATTATATTCTGAAGATGATCTAACTGCACTTACTAGTAATTTTATCATTAGTTAATTATGACGTGTCGAGACGAAATTGAAAAAAATCAAAAGTTTCTCGGAATTTTCTATTCCACTTCCAATCAGTTCATTTACGACAATTACTTAAGCCCTCTACTCTAATGGCAAGCAAGGCTAAATTTAAAGGACATCTCTGAAGTGTCTAGAACTAGACCCTTGAGTATTTCAAGAGCATTTATCTTTGCCTTTATGTATCAGCCGATACAGATTTAACATGCACGGCTCTGAAGTACCCTGGCCCTGCCTGTCCAACTAAAAAGTGCATTTTTTATTTCCGTTGTGGTCTTTAAATGGTTACGTTGCGTTTGCGTTGATTTGACCAAATTATGTTCCCAAGATGAACAAAAAAACAGAGAATCTTGAAGGGAAAGGGACGAGATCTGACGAAAGAGCAGCTGCACATTCCTCTCTGCTGATACACTACAGTCCTACCAATCCAATCCCACTTTCTAGAGAAAAGAACAAGTGAAACAAGGACTCCTTCATTGCGTCAAAGGGATCTCTGATTTCCTTTAGAAAAACACGTTTCAACCTGCCCACACATGAGGAATAATAGGGCAACCCAAGAAAGTAAACAAGTTTGTGTGTGGATTGATGTGGATCCAAATGCAAACTTGACTGGAGATGGTGTGGTGTAGGACGAAGATATTTTTTTTTACAAAAATATCCACTTTTGTGGGCAATAAAGTGGCTCGAAATCTGGAGAAGAACTAACCTTTTTCGTGAGATTTTGAGGATTTTGCTCGATGAAGTGTAATGATTTGATTGACTGACTCAAGTAAATTTTTCAATAAAAAGATAATCCAGCCCCAGCCATTAAGCTTTATTTGAGCGTGAAGGTAAAAAAGATTGATAAATTCAATTGAGGTTAGTGGGTAGAAACGATTTCATTTCAAGTGAAGATTTTTGGGGAGGTTTTGAGGAAAAAGCAGCTTAAATCCTTTTCG
The DNA here is from genome assembly GCA_027744415.1 of Seira ritae. Classification (NCBI taxonomy): domain Eukaryota; kingdom Metazoa; phylum Arthropoda; class Collembola; order Entomobryomorpha; family Entomobryidae; genus Seira; species Seira ritae. The sequence goes on from JAHZNI010000672.1 coordinate 1,229, forward strand.
CAAAATGTTTATAAACTTAAGACGGAAGAAGCCTAAATACATTTTTTAAAAGATATATTGCTTTTCTTGGCTTACTAAAAATGTACTTAACATACCTACAGCAATTGTAAGTAGGTATAGGTATGTATAAGAGCCATTCAATCAAAATTAAATTACTTTGGTTCAAATGGTCTTTTATTAGGCATCTTTAATCCACAGATTTCGAGCCTTTTAAATTCTTATGCGAGCAGATGGTACTACAGAAATAAGAAACGTTTTCCCACCTTAAAGTCAAGAAGGAGAAACTGATTGACGTAAAATTCGCTATATTTGTAAATTCAAAGGCATTTTATGCTCAAACAGTTACGATTTTTCATTTATTTCTTCGCTTTTTGGTAAACATTTTTGAATTTCTTATCAATTCGGCTGGATAAAGTAAAAAAGAAAGGATTAAAGCATTATAGAAAAAATTCCAGCTTTCAGGAGTTTATTGAGAATTGACCCTTTTCTTTTTATAATTCTTTATATGGAATAGGTAGCTTGAACTGAACAAAGTTATTTTTATTCAACCCAAATCTGATAGATACATTTCCCGGCAAACTCCATCGCTTTCTTTAGTGAACGATTGAGTTCTATCTATCTCAAATTCTAAATTAAAAAGCTCGTGCTGTGTGCGGCCGTAATTTTCTCAAAATTAACTATTCGACCAAGCTGAAATTATTTTTTATTACAGTTTTACTAATAAATACTGCTAGATGGTCTGATTTAAAAGGCTAATTTTCTGCACGAAAATCTTAATAATTATGTGACTTCAAGGAAATTAACGATGAACAGGTTCATCTGAAATTAGAGAATGTTGCAAGTTTCCCATTGGGAAAATATCGCTTTGTCTGTCTATCATACTGAAATTCCTTTAGGTACTTTAATCAGTATAGGTCTGGAGCTTCTTTTCTTATGAAATGTCGAGTTTTTTAAGGAAGCAGATGGTATTCCTAAATTTTTCATGAAAATAGTGCATTTTAAAAATAGAAAACGAAAGGATTTAATCGTACCTAAAAGAGTTGCATTGGGATTGACTGATAACAAGATATTTATCGGTACAGGTGGCTAAAGTAATTTAGAGCTTACATACATACCTACTTATTTATTAGCTTGAACTGAACGAGATTATTAGAAAATTTTCCTTAATAGCCCTGCATTCTGACCCAATTTCTCAAATTATCGGGGTAATAAAATGTAATCACAGCAAGAAAAATGGCCTGATTATATTTTTGATGAAATCTCAGTGTTTCTCTAGCTCTGTATTAAAAAGTGATCCATTTACAGCCAATTTCTACTAACACAAAACATGGATTTCTATCAAATCATGATTTTTAAGACAAATGATTGTGATTAAGTAAAAATGAATCTGTTGAAGAATCCTTTCATTTCCCGTTTTTGAATGCTCGGAAACACAAATATGTAATTGTAAAAGTGCAGTGCAGCGTGTGTATGTCTGACTAAACTGCAAAATTAAAGCAACTGTTGTTCCTCCAAACCTAGTGGAAATGATCTCCTGTAGCTTTCACTTCCTTCCTCTATTACCTCCCTCCCACCACACAATCCATGTCAAGTCTGCATAAATCAAACTTTAAAATGATCCACATTATCTCAGCATGGAATTATCAAACCAACAAATCATTTCCTTAATCATAAGGTACGAAGGGCTCTTTCCTAGACCTCAGCTAACAATCCTTTGATTTATCGCTGACGTAATTAAAATCTAAAACAGCAGACCTCTGATTTGACGAATCTCTCATTTTTCAAATGTAAGTCAACTCCTTAATTAAATCCATTTACCTCGACAACCCCACCACACAGATTTTGGATTGCATCCGTCCTGTGCCATCACGTGTTGCATCCGCTTTTACACCTACCAATTACATTGCTCTCATTCGTGCACTTTAACCCATCCAGGACGAAAAGATACGAAGGATGAGTGACCGTGGCCAGGCTAGGCCAGGTAAAAGCTAATCATTTCATTTCCGTCATTCTTCTCGCCCCTTCTTCCGATGCGGCTAGCAAACCGTAAAAATATTTATGCAGTCCCACCAGTTTCATTGACAATTGAACAGTATTTTTTCGTGAGCATAAACAGAGAAGTAGAGAAATTATGGAACTGGAAATCCTCCAGCGAAAACTTCAAGGGAAATCCTTTTGTTCCCTCCTTGAAAAAATACATTTTTGTCACTCTTCTTCTCTTCCCTTTCGGCTCAGCAGCGTAGCGGTGCGATAATAAAACGGTAGAGAGAAAATACGCAAAATGCAAGTCACTACTTGCCATTATCATTTATGATTATCCATTCCATGATCCTCTTCATAACCGTCATCCATGACATGACACTTGTTCTTTGTTTGCTCTTAAACTCAGGCTTACATGTGAATGGTAAACATTGGAAAAGTAAAAACTTTTTATGTGGGGCTTTCGTTTTAGCCTTAACTTTGCTCATCCTTTTACTGAAAATTCCATCATCGTTCGTTTTAAGACCCTTTCTATGTGTGTGTGTTTGCGCCTTTTTGACTGACAACTTTTTTAGAACATCAAATATTTTGACAAGATTTTTTTTTCTTAGTCCATTTTCCTTTTTGCATGCAATGCAATACGTACGATGTACATACATAACTTGTGTGAGTCAGAATTCATATTCATTCACAATCCGTGAAACAAGGTATGTATTTGTTCTTTCTTCATCTGAAGGCAAACAACACCTGTACAATCACAATCGCAGATAAGGATTCTTTCAAGATATGATGGAAGATCTAAGAAATCGATGAAAAAATATTATTCGCAGGTCAAGATAGACTCACTAATTTCGTTTATAAATACATAATGGATGGATATTGCTTAAGGATAACAGGATGCGTGTTGAGGAACGAACAAAGACAAATTATTTACCAATCTTTCTTATGCCTATTCCTTTTACGGGGAATTTCAAGCATTTTTTCCCTGCGGAAAAGTCATCTCTTCTTTTGGGCACATGGTCCAAAATCACTCTAAAAACTCCACGTCAGTGAGCGTAGGTCATCCATTCATTAGCCAATGCCAGTGGCTAAAAGCCATATTGTTTATGGATCGTGATTAGAAGTAAAGCCCAGGGATTAAGAGAGGAACATTCACTCATGCCAATCATTTTTACTGATTGACACAATTATCTCCAGGAATCGAGAGACCTGTCATTATCAACACCTGAACTGAAAAAATACGTGTGAGGTTTTTCAGTTCAAATCATATAATTGATTTTATGATCTTGATCGAAGAATGCGAATGATTGGCATACTGCATAGGTTACCCTTTTACGGACGACAGGATTGAATCCAATTTGGATCCTTTAATGGCGAGGCATCGTTTAACTAGATCGTGATTTGTTTCTAGATGAAATCAAGTAGATTTTCTCGACCAAAATCGTTACGTTATCATAATAACAAGCCTTTTCTATTCCGGTGATTAGTGATTATATTGTAGAGCGACGATGTGAAACAAGGAAAAGTCCAATTTGTTTTATAAGTCTAGTTAACACGGAATGATTTTGTCTTGCTTTTGCTTGACCAAATGTAAAAAATCCAATGAGGAAAGTTTGGCCATGGGCAATTGGAATGGAATTTAGCCACCTGCAAAACATTTTTTCCTTGCATGCCATGTCGCTTTCCAAAAATTTTTCAGCATCTGTGGTTAAATTTGGACAAAGGGAGTAAAGTGTCAGGGAAAATTCATAAATTTCGAGTAAGATTTCAGGATTGCGGCTTCGGCTACACAATCAGTTAATTTTCTCCATTTCCAGCATCAACACTGTGCCCAAATAAGAAAATCAAATGCATCCAGATTTGGTTCACACTTGATGTTATTGGTATCAAAAAACCAAACAGATAACGAACTATGGTATCATATCATGATCAACCCTTGATTTGATTCATCATTTTACTTGTTATTATGTTCATTCAACTCGCTTCCATTTCTGGATATGCCACATGAAAATGTCCGACGTTTCAACTTAAGTCAATAGAATTTTCTCCTGATTTCAAATTTTTATGGCTGATTGCCAGTCTAATTGGGAACCTGAAGCCAGGAAGGGCGAAGCCAACATGATGATCATTTATTACCCAACAAGCACTGAAGTACCCTGACGTACATATGGACATTCAAGCCATTTAAGTATCAATGCCTACATTTTTACTTCCATTACACCCTTGTGTTAAGTCCGTAGTAGCCTTCGGAAAAAAAATTACTGTGTACTCACCCATTTTTATTATTGTACAAAACAGCAGCCATTCATCCATGCCATATTTCTGAGTGTTATACAACCTCGTTAAAAATGAACAGCTTCCACTGCAAAAAAATAAGCATTTATGGGTCATTAACTCATCTCGTCTTTCATTCATTCATCGCCGACAAGTTAACGTCAACAATTTTTTTGTCACGGAAATTGTCAAGCCCTCGTGATTCGTAAAGGAATAGTAGTAGCCAGAGGGGAAAATAGTTACGTTGTATGTTTTCTGTAAATTCTAGCCCAAAAGTTGAAAAACATTTGGTTTGCATCAGAATGTAGTATACGGAAACATGAACAGAAACAAGAGTAATAAAAATATAAAATTGCATTGTACTCCCTCTTCGAAAACATTCCTTTTTTCTTTGGAAATCTTCCCTTCAATTGTAATAGATTCGATTGGGTAACACGGATGTGTAAACTGAAGCTTCTGCGACTTTCTGACTCGCCTTCTTTTTCAGTCACATCTACAAAATCATCTTGTCTTTCTCCTATTTCCATTTTTTTTCTTCGAAAAATAATATGCTTTTAAAGGAAATACGTATCTTTGTGGACAATATCCGAATATACTTACTTTACTGCCCCCAATGAATGACCTTTTACGTTTTTAGCAAATATAACAAAGACTTCATTTTTCTTCAAGTGAAGAAATGCTTGTTGAATAAGTGTGGGGTTCGCACTCTCCAGGCATCATGGTCGTTTCAATTGAGTGTCATCATGGAAGTAAAAAATAAAATGAAACTATTGTGCCCACTGTACTCAATGAGATGTTACGAGTATTTTTGTTGCCTCATTATTGCTCTTCAATAAATTTTTGAAAGATCATGAAAAGAACAAGTTTACAATGCAATGTGCAGTCATTTATGTGACACACCTTTCTTGCATGGCTCCGACTTTTCGTTTTAGAAGTGCTCATCGGATATGGACGATTCCTCTTAAAACGCAGGCTAGCTGCTCCAATTATGCATATTTTTCAAAGTCCATCTTTTTAATTTGTAAAATTATATTTTCTGTTTTTTATCAAAAATTAAAACGCACATTTCTAAACTTTTATTTTACTGATTTGATAACCATGCATGCTTGGATGAACTAGGTATGCGTTGCAATACAAGCTTGTTATTACGGTTGGTTAGTCATGACGTGATCTTCGGCTGACAATGAATTCTGCATCCAGCAGATAAATCACCTTCAAAAAGGATTTCAAAAAAGGAATATTATGATGGAGTTTACTAGGTCAGAAAATCCTATTTTCATCCTTTTTTTCTTATGTTGTTTTGATGAGATTTCTTTTGTTGGTAAAGCGTAAAATCTGTGCTTCCATTCACTCCACCTACAGGAACATGCACACATGTGAGCAATTATTTATTCCCTATTCCATTCATTCAACAATAGAGCTGCAGATCTGATGGAGAAAAGTGGAAGGAGATAAAAACGTTCCGACTTCTTTTGTGCTTTCCATCATTTTCATAACTTTTAAGCATTCGTATGAATAAAGGGGTCATGCTCATCTTCCCAACCCAATCACTTAAGTTCAGTGTCACAGCGCAGAGGTAGAGCAGCAGCATAGCATAGTGATGCGATGTGTCTCAAAAGAATAAAAATTATCATCCTTTTCACAAGAAAATTTGTTTCGCTCAACCTCATTCATAAAAATTCGTTTATAATAATGCCTTATCCCCGCAAGTCTATTATGGGATCACGAACAGAACACATTCATCTTATTGTTCAAGGATGTTATCTGGGACACACAGGTGCTCTTTCACTCGCTCATTATTTCTCGATTCTGGAAGTGATCATTATTGCTGCTCAGAAAACCCAGCTGGCGAATGCTACTTTTAAAGTCATCGATGTCCGAGTTAAATTAGAGCAGAGATTTATGGGTCGAATGAATTTAAACATGGAGTATGAATTTCCAACATTATTTAATAACATCCTATATATTGATTATTTCCTGTTAATTTTGTCAAGTTAATAAGGGCTTAAGAGCTCGGTGGAACAGTCTGTTTCATTTCCATATTGCTATCGTTTCCTTAATTTTTGGGCAAGAGGCCCAGCACTTCTAAAGCAATCCCGTAGCTACAAATCACTGAATAATTTACGTCGGTTTCCTTAGTTTCAAGTGTGGAACTTGAGCTACCAATTAGCTTACTCCATTTTTCAAACACTCACATACCGAAAATTGCGTCATGAAATGAGTCGGTGGAAGTCAAGGAAGTTGGCCAATCAGTGCCGTTTCCTAATAAATTCCCTTTGTGCGTCTCTTCCGCTCTAGACTCTCCCGTGTCGTAAATCATCGACTTATTATTTATTTGTTTAATATTTGGGAGGACGAAGTCCAAGGCGTATACCCACCTAATTTGTTTTGAAACTTCGTTTGTCATTTCTTGGTATGTGCATGACAGCACATTTGGACTACCTTAAGTTATGCTTCCGAGAAAGTTCCTTCAAATTTGTTTCAAAATCGTTTGAAAGTTATTATACCATTCAGTTGATATTTTTATTATGATTTCCTTCGTCATTTTTAAGTAAATATCTCACCTGGACATCGGAAACACCTGAAATAATTTTAATGCGTCAGCCTAATGTTTAAATTAATTTAATTTCCCATGAGCCACGGGGTTGTAGTCACAGAGGGAAATCCGGTGTGATTTCTCCATGTGTTGGAAGTTACCACCCTCTGTGAAGTTAATCGCATCAGAGCAGAAAAACTGCAAGTCATTCACTACCTGAGCCGACTACCACCACCACAGACACAACCCATTTCTATCTGTCTCTGCTTACCCCAAAAATTTTACGTACCGATCTTGATATAGCTTCCAAATATGTACATAATACTTCGCTGGGTGCTGACGCTTCGACTTATCTTTATTAGTCAACATTTAAAACTCTGAAGGAGCTAGATTAAATGTAAATACTCTTCAATCCAGCTAACCAGCTGCAATACCTAGCATACAATATGGCAACCTAGATAAATTCCTTGAATGTGTGACGACAGAAAATCGTTGTCTTTAATCCTTTCTTTAAGTCAATCTAGCGGAGGACTGAAGTGTCCTCCTGAAGTCTTTTCCATGATATTGTTGTCAGCAAAATAATTAATCTTTATTATGAACATTTTCCACCTTTCATACACAAATTAACTCCATTTCACCAAACCCCATTGGCTACCATGATTGCCCCCTGATGTCCAGGTGAGACCTAGAACATGCTAATGACCATCTTTCCTGGCTTTAAACTAGATTCTGTTGAATACAACATAACTAGGTATTTCAGTGATCTCTTGAGACTTTATTGACGAGGAACTTTGATGGGCCACTTAAAATGAGAGGAACAAAACCGCTTCGACTGGATTGGATTGTATTATTGCTCCATTCCAACAAAGAAAGCCAGATTTAGAATGCATATGTAATAATGAAGAATTTATTCATGGCCATGTAAGTTGTTGACTTTTTCTTTAATGAGAAAAAAGAAATAAGCAGCTCTTCTTTTGTTTGGCCGACCAAGATTTGTAAGAGTCGACCGTAAAAAATGGAAATGAAAAGATTAAAAACGCAAATAAAACTTGATGACTGACAAATCCAAAATTAGATGCGGGCTATTTTAATGCCGAAAAGGACTCGGAGCGAGAGCTCTGGTGTTTGAAGAATGCAATTTAAATACAAACTTAATGACCACATGTCCATCAAACAAACAATACGAGACAAAATGTCTACCTTGAATAGCAAAGTTGTATTTTTTTCCTTAGGAAATCATCTCACATTGTTATAATAGCATCTTCTTCACCTCTCTTATATTATTCTTGATAAGAAGACACGAAAAATACTGATCCAAATAAATTAAAGTTTTCACCATCAATATGTAAATGCAAGACTTCCATTTATTCAGTCAGGGAAGGGAAGGAATCATTTTATTACGCAACTCTTCCTCAGAGGCATATTCTTCTTGGAATGGCCTCCAGCTTGCAACCTGAATAAGGGCCCTTTGTTTCTAGGCTTTTTAGGGATGTAGAAAATTGGATCACCACCACCAAAATATAATGATCCTCCGTACTAGACCTCTCTGCCATTTTTGGTGATGTTCATAACTGTAACAGTTGCCCATTTCAAAAATTATCAGATAATTGGTCGACAAAGATGCCACCTAAGTTGGACACACGAATTTTTGGAGGCTCAAACTCGGCTAATTATCGGTTGGACTTGAGCTGTGCATGTGTCAGACCCGGCGAAAAGTGGGATGATTGCATTACATTTTCCAGGAAAATATTTCGGTGGTGGTAGGTGGAGTACTTATTTCAAAGCAAGCGTATAAAAAACAAGACGGGATTTTGAGGAGGACGCAGATGTTTCAAGTGATAACAAGGCAAAACGAAATGAAAATCTTTTTGGACTTGATGTAATGTAAAAGGGCTTGCCTTTTTAGCAAAGTCATAAAAAGTGTTTCTCAAAAAAGGTAAAGCACTCCTTATTCTTACGTCGAAGAAATTGTAAGGCTCGCCTGTTAAGAGTCGGAAATGGGATGGTCATTAGTTAAAGCTGAACCTTTTCAGCTTCCTAAGCGTAAAATGACCTACACTTACGAACAGGCACATTTGCAGAATTTTAACTTTTCGGGGAATTAGAATGATTGATTCAAAGTCTGCGGAAGTTCTACAATGTCAGATTTTTAAGAAACTGTTCCCTAAAATGCTTTCTGACTTTCTAGTCAATGTTCAAAAATCTCAAGATGCTTGCATATGTCAATTGTAAATATTGAATGCTTTGTGATTTTATTAATTTGGCAAAACTTACATTAGGTATGGGAAACAGGAGCACGATAGATCATAACTATTCGCCATGGTGCTAGTTTCAAAAATCAAAATTTCCTCAAATGTTACAATATTGCTTTCTGAATCAAATAGGCCAATTTCGACTAAATTTGGGGGAAATGTGAATGTTAATTTGAAAAGCAAACCCAATCAATCCATCCATGCGGCAGGCCATCAAGCCCTCAGCATAGTGGATAGTGGTCTCTCTTTAATAAGCCATGGATGAAAACACGACTTCAAACTCCGCAAACACATCTTTAGCTTCAGACGAAGACCACATCTTACGAGAAATTCTCAAACTAGAAGAAGAACTAAAGGACCCGGAGAATCCCCATCCAAGATTCCAACCCTGCTTACAAAAGTTCCTTCGCTTTTCAGACCCACTTTATCACGAAATCATGAACAACGCTCGAGAAGTCACTCAATTTCAGAGGAAGGTTCAAAAGAAACGAATCAAACGACATAAAACACGAGAGGAAACATTGGAAGAGCTGGAAGAGCAGAAGAGGAAATTCATCCACAAGCTTCCCGAAGATTTAGAGGAGCACTCTTTGTTTTACAGATATTGCTACATTTTCAGTCGAAGAGTTTCAGCCTTTTTCAAATATTTCACTCGACTCAATATTTTCGTCAACTTTATTCAGATCGCACCACAAGCCTGGGCGCTCTTTTTTTGGTATCACTCTCTTTATCTGCACCTTGCACTGGCTTTTGCAATAGCTTCTCTGGAATACTCCACTATTTGGAGGATAGAAAAGTTGGCGGGGGAGGGGAGTAGGGAACTTTTGGGACTTTCGAAACAGTTTGAAATTGTATTTTGTGTGGGATTCTTTCTTACATTCGTGATTGGGTGGACTGCTGCTCGATATAGATCCAAAAGTCTTTCTGTTGTAGTATGCAATAAATAAACTGAAATTGCTATTTAATTTAATTGATTGACTTTCAATGATCATTCCACCATTGCCGTATTTAATCTTGCAGTACATGCTGTTGTTAGTTTTATGCACCATTTTCAACCTGATCTCAGCAAATATGGAGGATCCAGAGAAAAATGCGGAGATTCTGGAGAAATTGCTGGTTGAAAGAGCCAAGAGCTTCCGACAAGATCCAAATAAAGTTTTTTTTATCAGAATGAGATTCGATTAGCTGCTCATGTATGACACCTGATTTGAATAGTTTGCCTGTTGTGGAGGGAAAGGTCCCATAGACTATCTAGAAGGGAACCCTATTTATCAATCAGGGAAAATCACAAAACTCCCTAAGTCCTGCTGCCTTCGAATCACATCATCCCTGTATCAACAACGAAAGACCCAATGCCGTGTTCAGAAAGGAATGGAATGGCCTTTGGAAGTGAACGAAAAGGGCTGTGGAAAGGTCCTTGCTGATTACTTGAGTCCAACGTTGGCTTTGAAGTTTCCCTTGAGTCTAGCCTTTACGTTTATGTGTTTGCTGAGCCTAATCGCTTGCATAACATTCATCAATTTATATCGGAGGCTGAAAGACAGGAACCTTGCACCCACGACCAAACTAACTCTTGGCGAAAAACTGTTGACTGCGTTGGACATCCATAGAGTAACGGTGATCGGGGATTGTTCAGATGCGACGATAGACACTTTAAGGAAAAGACTGGGGCGCTGTGAGACAATTCCCCAGATCATTTTTACCATTGTCCAAATGATCAGCGAGATTGAAGACTTCCTCTTTTTGGATCCTGAATTTCTGGCTCGTCAAATTCTAAATGTGAAGAATAGAAGGAAATCTAACCAGCATGAACATATTATGCTAAGATTTGGCCAAAGTTATGCAAATGAAAGTGCTGATAGTTTGATGGAGATGGAACAATCACGATTTCTTGGGAATGATGACCAGCTATTCACATTTGATGGTAATCGTAATCAGTTGGATCGGATAAAATTTCACAGAAAAATCAAGCCGGAGTCTGACAGAACGCGTACAGTGAGACTTCTAGCTGAAGTCATTCGACAATCTCAAAATTCTGTGAAGAACATGAAGCATCAGATACAGCTCATCCATCCGTTGGCGACAGCTAACTCGCCCTTAGAAAAAGAACTTTTGCCGATTGCTGCGAAACTCCTCAAGACTGTCACGGACATTAAACAAGAAGAGGAGCATGAGTAATTTTTTCAGTGCAAGTCATTGCACTTAAAACTTAAATTTTCTTTTTTAGAATCTTAGTAAAGTTTCATAGAATAGTTGACAAGGTCTGCATCCCATACTTCATTAGTTACCTATGCTATGCTAATTATATTTTGCTACCTTCATTTAATTCTGTCAAAACATATTGCAAAAATTAGTTTTATTGACACTCAAATCAATTGCTTTCAGTAAAAAATACAATTCATTTACTATGTAATTATGAGAGCAAATGACTGAATCATGACAGATATGTCACCAGTCGAGATTAGTTCCATAGACTTCTGAAATTGGATCGATCAATGAGAGTTACGCAATGTGATATGGAATTAG